>CM023483.1:128783723-129042152 GCA_013339685.2 Hyalomma asiaticum | reverse complement strand
CGGATGACCGACGAGTGCGCCGATGCCACCGACCGCATTGCTCGTAAGAAAGTGAAGCTATGTGTGAGTGTTCGCCCTCGTTATCTTGTTTCCGCCGTACGATACTGATTAGTTTGGGTGTTTCTTTCGATATTACAGTAAGCGTGCCGTTCTCGAGCATCTACAAGTATGTAGATAAAGCTTGCGAAACGTCGCGGTGTCTCATCGAGGGCGAGGCGGTGTACGACGCAGGCCACGTTGTTGAATGCGCGGTCGAGGCCGTCAACGAAGGTCGCATCACCGTTGCCGCTCTCGTCCTCCAAACAAGTGGACTCACCAACCCACCGCACAACGTCTCTGTCGTGATCGACAGCAGTGAAGTGGCCAATGCTCGCTGCTCGTGCAAAGCAGAGTGAGGCAATGTCAACGTGCAACATAACATAGAATTTATGTTCACTGCTGGTCTGCAGTTGGTGTCGAGCTCATATCGCCTTTTGCAGTGTGTTAATGTTTCTAAATTAAGAGGCAAGTTCACTATTGAGACTAGTTTGAATGTTTAATGTTGGCACCATGAAATATTTAATTGCGGCACCATTTCTATTATTTCTATAAATGAAAAGAGACTTCGTAGGTGACTTCGTGGCTTCGTAGGTAAAATACGTATGTACACCATCCAGACGCAGCAGTAGTCTCATACATCCTGCGCCGCTCAGCTGAGCTAACGAGGCGCGCTTACCCGCGAGGCGATTCGGAGGCCGTGTCGTCGGCTCCTTGTCTAGGGGCCTTCGCGGCAGGTTGTGGGACGGCACCGCACCTGGTGTAAGTCGCCTATGCTTATAGCCTGCGTGCAATAAACGGCTTAAGTATTGGCGAGGCGCTTAAACACGGTCACAAACTTACCGAAGAGTGGCGCGTACGGTGGGTAGCAGAATTAAGTCACTGTCCGCGAAGTGTTTGCTGCACACGGTCGATGAAGGCGTGGGGCGCTTTCCCATTCTGAGCTTGACCATCCACTTCTTCTTCAGCTTTGGGTCCTTAGGATAGTTGTGAAAGCTAACGCCTCTTTCACGAGCGGACGAAGTACACTGAGGCACAGAGCAGTACTTCACCATTGCGCAGCACTCGCCGCGGAGACAAGCGGCCGCAGTTCTAAAAAACAAAGAGCCGTAGTTCTAAATGAACGTTAAAAGCAGACCCACGGTTGTTCGAACAGCGTCAGTAGCCACCATACGCGAGATAACCAACTGAACTGCTTTTTTGTTGAGATTTACCGCAACGGTGGCTTCAACACGGCGCTGGGCCTACGTAGCAGACGAAAGCGCGCGAATCCCCGCTCAGACGTCATACAGGCGCCGTTCGCAGCGCCGCCATCGGTCGCACACCAGGCGAATAGTCTCGGGTTTTGGGTGAAATCTTGACTCGATCAGAAGTCGCACAAAATGCGTTTTCCCGCATCGTAGAGCATTCCTCTACTTATTGCGCGCCTTCCTGAATAAAAATACGGTCTCTCAAAATTTTGCCCAAAATGCCAAAAAAAGGTAAGACTATAGTATTGGGTTTTTTGTGAAATTTTGACTCGATCAGAAGTCGCACAAAATGCATTTTCCCGCATCCTAGAGCATTCCTCTACTTATTTCGCGCCTTCCTGAATAAAAATACGGTCTCTCAAAATCTTCCCCAAAATGCCAAAAAAGGTAAGACTATAGTATTGGGTTTTTTGTGAAATTTTGACTCGATCAGAAGTCGCACAAAATGCGCTTTACCGCATCGTAGAGCTTTCCTCTACTTATTGCGCGCCTTCCTGAATAAAAATACGGACTCTTAAAATCTTACCCAAAATGCCAAAAAAGGTAAGAATATAGTATTGGGTTTTTTGTGAAATTTTGACTCGATCAGAAGTCGCACAAAATGCGTTTTCCCGCATCCTAGAGCATTCCTCTACTTATTGCGCGCCTTCCTGAATAAAAATACGGACTCTCAAAATCTTACCCAAAATGCCAAAAAAGGTAAGAATATAGTATTTGGTTTTTTGTGAAATTTTGACTCGATCAGAAGTCGCTCTAAATACGTTTGGCCGCATCATAGAGCATTCCTCTACTTATTGCGCGCCTTCCTGAATAAAAATACGGTCTCTCAAAATCTTCCCCAAAATGCCAAAAAAGGTAAGACTATAGTATTGGGTTTTTGTGAAATTTTGACTCGATCAGAAGTCGCACAAAATGCGTTTTCCGCATCGTAGAGCATTCCTCTACTTATTGCGCGCCTTCCTGAATAAAAATACGGTCTCTCAAAATCTTGCCCAAAATGCCAAAAAAGGTAAGACTATAGTATTGGGTTTTTGTGAAATTTTGACTCGATCAGAAGTCGCACAAAATGCGTTTGCCCGCATCGTAGAGCATTCCTCTACTTATTGCGCGCCTTCCTGAATAAAAATACGGTCTCTCAAAATTTGCCCAAAATGCCAAAAAAGGTAAGACTATAGTATTGGGTTTTTGTGAAATTTTGACTCGATCAGAAGTCGCACAAAATGCGTTTTCCCGCATCGTAGAGCATTCCTCTACTTATTGCGCGCCTTCCTGAATAAAAATACGGTCTCTCAAAATCTTGCCCAAAATGCCAAAAAAGGTAAGACTATAGTATTGGGTTTTTTGTGAAATTTTGACTCGATCAGAAGTCGCACAAAATGCGTTTTCCCGCATCGTAGAGCATTCCTCTACTTATTGCGCGCCTTCCTGAATAAAAATACGGTCTCTCAAAATCTTGCCCAAATGCCAAAAAAGGTAAGACTATAGTATTGGGTTTTTGTGAAATTTTGACTCGATCAGAAGTCGCACAAAATGCATTTTCCGCATCGTAGAGCATTCCTCTACTTATTGCGCGCCTTCCTGAATAAAAATACGGTCTCTCAAAATCTTCCCCAAAATGCCAAAAAAGGTAAGACTATAGTATTGGGTTTTTTGTGAAATTTTGACTCGATCAGAAGTCGCACAAAATGCGTTTTCCCGCATCGTAGAGCATTCCTCTACTTATTGCGCGCCTTCCTGAATAAAAATACGGTCTCTCAAAATCTTCCCCAAAATGCCAAAAAAGGTAAGACTATAGTATTGGGTTTTTTGTGAAATTTTGACTCGATCAGAAGTCGCACAAAATGCGTTTGCCGCATCGTAGAGCATTCCTCTACTTATTGCGCGCCTTCCTGAATAAAAATACGGTCTCTCAAAATCTTCCCCAAAATGCCAAAAAAGGTAAGACTATAGTATTGGGTTTTTTGTGAAATTTTGACTCGATCAGAAGTCGCACAAAATGCGTTTCCCGCATCATAGAGCATTCCTCTACTTATTGCGCGCCTTCCTGAATAAAATACGGTCTCTCAAAATCTTACCCAAAATGCCAAAAAGGTAAGACTATAGTATTGGGTTTTTGTGAAATTTTGACTCGATCAGAAGTCGCACAAAATGCGTTTTCCCGCATCGTAGAGCATTCCTCTACTTATTGCGCGCCTTCCTGAATAAAAATACGGTCTCTCAAAATCTTGCCCAAAATGCCAAAAAAGGTAAGACTATAGTATTGGGTTTTTTGTGAAATTTTGACTCGATCAGAAGTCGCACAAAATGCGTTTGCCCGCATCGTAGAGCATTCCTCTACTTATTGCGCGCCTTCCTGAATAAAAATACGGTCTCTCAAAATCTTCCCCAAAATGCCAAAAAGGTAAGACTATAGTATTGGGTTTTTTGTGAAATTTTGACTCGATCAGAAGTCGCACAAAATGCGTTTTCCCGCATCGTAGAGCATTCCTCTACTTATTGCGCGCCTTCCTGAATAAAAATACGGTCTCTCAAAATCTTGCCCAAAATGCCAAAAAAGGTAAGACTATAGTATTGGGTTTTTGTGAAATTTTGACTCGATCAGAAGTCGCACAAAATGCGTTTTACCGCATCGTAGAGCATTCCTCTACTTATTGCGCGCCTTCCTGAATAAAAATACGGTCTCTCAAAATCTTGCCCAAAATGCCAAAAAAGGTAAGACTATAGTCTTGGGTTTTTTTGTGAAATTTTGACTCGATCAGAAGTCGCACAAAATGCGCTTTACCGCATCGTAGAGCTTTCCTCTACTTATTGCGCGCCTTCCTGAATAAAAATACGGTCTCTCAAAATCTTGCCCAAAATGCCAAAAAAGGTAAGACTATAGTAGGGGTTTTTTGTGAAATCTTGACTCGATCAGAAGTCGCACAAAATGCGTTTTCCCGCATCGATAGAGCATTCCTCTACTTATTGCGCGCCTTCCTGAATAAAAATACGGTCTCTCAAAATCTTGCCCAAAATGCCAGAAAAGGTAAGACTATAGTCTTCGGTTTTTTGTGAAATTTTTACTCGATCAGAAGTCGCACAAAATGCGTTTTCCCGCATCGTAGAGCATTCCTCTACTTATTGCGCGCCTTCCTGAATAAAAATACGGTCTCTCAAAATTTTGCCCAAAATGCCAAAAAAGGTAAGACTATAGTATTGGGTTCTTTGTGAAATTTTGACTCGATCAGAAGTCGGACAAAATGCATTTTCCCGCATCCTAGAGCATTCCTCTACTTATTGCCCGCCTTCCTGAATAAAAATACGGTCTCTCAAAATCTTCCCCAAATGCCAAAAAAGGTAAGACTATAGTATTGGGCTTTTTGTGAAATTTTGAGTCGATCAGATGTCGCTCTAAATACATTTGGCCGCATCAAAGAGCATTCCTCTACTTATTGCGCGCCTTCCTTAATAAAAATACGGTCTCCCAAAATCTTCCCCAAAATGCCAAAAAAGGTAAGACTATAGTATTGGGTTTTTTGTGAAATTTTGACTCGATCAGAAGTCGCACAAAATGCGTTTTCCCGCATCGTAGAGCCTTCCTCTACTTATTGCGCGCCTTCCTGAATAAAAATACGGTCTCTCAAAATTTTGCCCAAAATGCCAAAAAGGGTAAGACTATAGTATTGGGTTTCTTGTGAAATTTTGACTCGATGAGAAGTCGCACAAAATGCATTTTCCCGCATCCTAGAGCATCCCTCTACTTATTGCGCGCCTTCCTGAATAAAAATACGGTCTCTCAAAATTTTGCCCAAAATGCCAAAAAAAGGTAAGGCTATAGTATTGGGTTTTTTGTGAAATTTTGACTCAATGAGAAGTCGCACAAAATGCATTTTCCCGCATCCTTGAGCATTCCTCTACTTATTCCGCGCCTTCCTGAATAAAAATACGAACTCTCAAAATGTTCCCCAAAATGCCAAAAAAGGTAAGACTATTCGCCTGGTGTGCGACCGATGGCGGCGCTGCGAACGGCGCCTGTATGACGTCAGAGCGGGGATTCGCGCGCTTTCGTCTGCTACGTAGGCCCAGCGCCGTGTTGAAGCCACCGTTGCGGTAAATCTCAACAAAAAAGCAGTTCAGTTGGTTATCTCGCGTATGGTGGCTACTGACGCTGTTCGAACAACCGTGGGTCTGCTTTTAACGTTCATTTAGAACTACGGCTCTTTGTTTTTTAGAACTGCGGCCGCTTGTCTCCGCGGCGAGTGCTGCGCAATGGTGAAGTACTGCTCTGTGCCTCAGTGTACTTCGTCCGCTCGTGAAAGAGGCGTTAGCTTTCACAACTATCCTAAGGACCCAAAGCTGAAGAAGAAGTGGATGGTCAAGCTCAGAATGGGAAAGCGCCCCACGCCTTCATCGACCGTGTGCAGCAAACACTTCGCGGACAGTGACTTAATTCTGCTACCCACCGTACGCGCCACTCTTCGGTAAGTTTGTGACCGTGTTTAAGCGCCTCGCCAATACTTAAGCCGTTTATTGCACGCAGGCTATAAGCATAGGCGACTTACACCAGGTGCGGTGCCGTCCCACAACCTGCCGCGAAGGCCCCTAGACAAGGAGCCGACGACGCGGCCTCCGAATCGCCTCGCGGGTAAGCGCGCCTCGTGAGCTCAGCTGAGCGGCGCAGGATGTATGAGACTACGGCTGCGTCTGGATGGTGTACATACGTATTTTACCTACGAAGCCACGAAGTCACCTACGAAGTCTCTTTTCATTTATAGAAATAATAGAAATGGTGCCGCAATTAAATATTTCATGGTGCCAACATTAAACATTCAAACTAGTCTCAATAGTGAACTTGCCTCTTAATTTAGAAACATTAACACAATGCAAAAGGCGATATGAGCTCGACACCAACTGCAGACCAGCAGTGAACATAAATTCTATGTTATGTTACACGTTGACATTGCCTCACTCTGCTTTGCACGAGCAGCGAGCATTGGCCACTTCACTGCTGTCGATCACGACAGAGACGTTGTGCGGTGGGTTGGTGAGTCCACTTGTTTGGAGGACGAGAGCGGCGACGGTGATGCGACCTCCGTTGACGGCCTCGACCGCGCATTCAACAACGTGGCCTGCTTCGTACACCGCCTCGCCCTCGATGAGACACCGCGACGTTTCGCAAGCTTTATCTACATACTTGTAGATGCTCGAGAACGGCACGCTTACTGTAAAGAAACACCCAAACTAATTAGTATCGTACGGCGGAAACAAGATAACGAGCGCGAACACTCACACATAGTTTCACTTTCTTACGAGCAATGCGGTCGGTGGCATCGGCGCACTCGTCGGCCATCCGGGGGATTTCTTGGCCCTGTCGATTGGGCCGCAACTAAAACAAGTTCAAGATTACACTCGAAAACAATCGTTGCAGGCGTTAGTTGACCGTCGCGAGGCTGTTCGTTCGACAAAGTTCTCACGTGAAGCAGACGATACGCGTACAGGAGCAGCGGCTGCTGCAGCGCGGTTGAAATCGGAGTCCCCGCTCTGACGTCACACGCGAGAGGGCGCCACTCCAAGATCTCGAGGCCAATATGTCGCAAGGAAAATCATTGCATGAGCAGTTGCGGTGGTGTGTTGATAGCGGTTACAGTAATGTAAGGAACGACGCACGCGTACTACTGGCACAATCAACTTTGCTTTTGTCCATTTCTCGACCCCGCAGGAATAATCCAGCAAATGACGCTTATGATGTACACATAAGAGCATCGTAGCGCGCATTTTTCTTCAACACACGAGCGTGCGCACTAACGTGAGTGACAAGTTACCTACCATATGCTACCCTCTAGTGCTGCCGACGTGCCTTGAAAACCCACCTTACAAACACAACCACTGAATTTGCGCAAGGACGTTACAAACAATTAGTCATAGGCAGTTTCCTCGCTGACTGCGCTGACCACAATGCGCAGGATATCTGCCGGATTTCTTTTCCGTGATAGGGGCACTCGCTTCGTTCGAGATTCGTACGCGAGGACAGAGTGCGGAGACGTACCCACGAGCCTTTGGCCGGTGAGTCCATAGCTGTATTAGTATTAATCATCATTGGTCACTCTACGCTCGCTGCAGGGCAAAAAAAAAAAAATCCACGCATATCGACGGAGTGAATGATGATGAGTGGGCGAAGCTCCGGATGTTCATCGTAGATCTTGCCGAGTTCCGGATTAATTTAGTTAACGCGCACGCTACGAATCCTTATGGTTCAACTACGCACAAGTGAAATCTCCCACCGGCACTTCATTGCAAGTCAAGATCCAGTGCCTATATGTATATGTATGGGTGGCCGGTGAACGGTTCTCCAGCGCGAGCAGTCGGTATTTTTTTTTCAATCAAGAAACTCGCTAGAAGACGCTGCCTGCGTCAGCGTTGTCTCTCGCGGGTGAGGGCGCGTTCTCCTTCTTTGCGAGCTGGTAGAGCGTTCATCGAAGAAAGAGCGTTTCCATAGTCAACGCGCGCCTTTCGCTCTCTCTCTCTCTCTCTCTCACAAGACAGCAGATGGAAGAGTGAGAGAGCTCGCGCGCCGGGAGGCACACGCCGAGGGCGAGAGCGAGCCTCCCGGCGGCGCGAGGTGGCTACAAGGGACAACATCAAAGGATGGAACGACCCACGGCGTAAGGAGCTTCTCCCCTAATACGTGTCTCCCATATAGTCCTCCAATCAATCCGATCCTGCTCTAACTGCGGCCAAGTCGTCCCCGAAAACTTACCTTTGATCTCATATGCGCCCGCCTAACTTACTACCGCCCCCTGTCAGGCTTGCCTTATGTAGGGATCGGCTGTGTTACCTTTGATAGCCGACGGTTACATTGCCTTGTCATTACATGTGCCCGGCCCACGCCCATTCCTCCTTTTTGATTTCTACTAAGATGTCAGTAGCACGTGTTCTGATCAACTCCAGTCTTTTCTTGTCTCCTAACGTCACCTATCATTTTACGTTCCATTGCTGGCTGCGTCGTCATCAATTTAAGTTGAACCATATTAATGAGCCTGCAAGTTTCTTCCACGCAGGTAAGTACCGGCAAGACGCAGATGCTGTATACCCTTTGCTCTTGAGGAACGATGGAAGCTGCTCCATTACCTGAGAATGCCTGCAAAATGCACTCCTCCCTATTATTCCTTTGGCTGGCCCAGTCTGTGCGGCAGACGTGGCCAGTGTGTTGCATTGTCGCGGCTAGTGTGTTTCGGGAACAATTTGTTGCTGGCGAGCTGCAACACATACGTTACGCCTCGCTTCGAGCAGAACAGCCAAGTCCCATTCGCTATTACACTGGGTGGGCATAAACATGTAATGAGAAATGGAAATAGCCAGGACATGTAATGAGAAAGCAAGATAATCGATATAGATATTAAGGATAACAGAGGATTCCAAGGGAAGGCAAGCACCCATAGGGGAGTGGCAAGTTGGCGGATGAGATCAAGAGACTTAATTGTGGTAGTAACGTGGCCGCATAGTCGCACACAACCGGTTCAGTTGGCGAAGTAGGATTGGTCTGTGAGTGCAGATACGACGATGATGTCAAACATGTCAGCAAGGCCTTACATCAGCTGTCTTATATCGCCGCTACAGCACCGGTTTCAAAGGCAAGCGAGTGGCAGCTGAAAGTGTTTGCATACTAAGATCAGCAGGAGAGTAGGTACAGTGCCAGGTATACTGCAGGTAGATCTACAGCCTTGGAAGTCGCGTCGAAAGGGTACATTTGCAGAGAGTCACAAAACAGGCCTGCGCTGGTATAGAGGCGTGAGCCAGAACTTGTTGCGTGCTCTCTCATTTTTCTCCTTCGGTCTTCTTCTGTGTCTCCTTCCCCTCCTGTTCTATATCATATTTCGTATTGTTCCTCTTCGTCCTCGTGTTACCCTTGTACACGGATGTATTCTTTGTCTTCTTCTTCCTCGTCATATTTTTCTCTTTTTCTTCGTCTTCATCTTCACCTTCATCGTCTTTATCCTCCCCTTTTTCTGCCGCTCCTCATTAGTCATCGTTTTCCTCCTCATCTTTTTTCTATTCTCCTTAGTATTCGTCGTGAAACCACACTCGACTTTCTGACGAACGTATAATGTCCAGAAACAACACTCGCGTTACTACCAAAGCGGTGGCTCCATGAGAACCAAAGCGCCCAACCAGGCAGTGAGAGTCGGTAGCCTGTAGGTGTGCGTGGCACCGCTCCTGCTTAGCTGCGTTCAAATCCGCACAGGTATGGAGCTTCCTTTCTCGTTGTGAGCGATAGCGGTTATAACGCGGCGGCGCCGGACACCATCACTAACGAAATCGGTCATTGCAAAGGTACTCGTACAGCGTACGCTGTAAAACGCATCGCGCCAAAGCGGGCTTCGCCGCATATAGACTGTATATGCGGAGAAGCACGCTTCTGAATTTCTCATGTGGTGTGACATATGTAGTGTAGAGCAGCGCTGTAATGATTTCGCGCAGAAATTCTTGCAAAATGACTCGGAGGTTGCTAGATGTGTGTGCTTCAGCCATGAAGATCCATTAAAAGAAGAACACATTTATCGACTGCTTCCAAGTCATCTCCAGCGCCGCTGACGAGGACGTCATCCACAGGCCGCTGACACATTTCCCAGCTTGACCCGCTCAGCTGCTATTCGCTGCAAAAGCACGCTCGTGTTCGATGCAGAACAATGCCACTTTCTCTGGGCGTCTTGTCAGGTAACGATTGTTATGACAGCAATCTTAAACGGCTTCTAAACTTGTCCTATTCACTCCCCTGCGCGAGAGCTTCTTTATCCCTAAATTGATGCATCTCAATTATCCCTTGAACGTGGCGAAAAAAATAAAGCGACACCTGTGCAGTCCTTGCGGTGCTGCAGAAGGTGGCTGTGTAAAAAGTGCGCCGACCTTGCGCTGACCCAGGCTTCCTTGTCATGAGTCCGGGTGGTTTCTAACGCGTTTTTATATACAGGCATTCGTTGATAATAAAGCTGTCTGACGCTTGTTGTGAAAAGTGTGACCGTCATACGGCAATTACCTCCTTTTGGTAGTCACGAACTAAAGTTATAATACTCAAGACAGATTAATTGTTGCAAATATATGAAATTAGCCTGTTTTCTCAGGTCTATCGTCGAATGGATGGATGGATGTTAGGTGCGTCCCCTTTATAACGGGGCAGTAGCCCGCGGGCCACCAAGCTCTACTTTTATTTTAGGGGCGAAGCTCGTTAAGCTGTGGGTCGGTTGTCACGCGTCGTGTCGTGTAACCTACACCACTCACAATACCATGCAACGCCGGGAGGCTCGCGCTCGCCCTCGGCGCGCGAGCTCTCTCACTCTTCCATCTGCTGTCTTGTGAGAGAGAGAGAGAGACAGAGAGAGCGAAAGGCGCGCGTTGACTATGGAAACGCTCTTTCTTAGATGAACGCTCTACCAGCTCGCAAAGAAGGAGAACGCGCCCTCACCCGCGAGAGACAACGTTGGCGCAGGCAGCGTATTCTAGCGAGTTTCTTGATTGAGAACTACCGACTGCTCGCGCTGGAGAACCGTTCACCAGCCACCCATGTATATATATATATATATATATATATATATATATATATATATATATATATATATATATATATATATATATATATATATATATATATATAGGCACTGGATCTTGCAATGAAGTGCCGGTTGGAGATTTCACTTGTGCGTAGTTGAACCATAGGGATTCGTAGCGTGCGCGTTGACTAAATTAATCCGGAACTCGGCACGATCTACGATGAACCTCCCGAGCTTCGCCCACTCATCATCATTCACTCCGTGGATATGCTGTGAATTTTTTTCCTCTACAAACGTTTGTTTTCTAAATCACACATACTTTCACAACTAATTTTTTCCCTCGCCTATCTATTTTATCTATTATCGTTCCGCTGTGAAGTAACAATCTTACCCGAACTACCTTGCATTTCTGTTTGCTCCATACCTTTGCGCCACCAATACTCTAAGCGCCTTTTACTTATCTCTATCGCCGACATGTTCAGAGTTCCCGTGCTATCCTTGAAACCCGTGGCCTCCTGCAGGATGGTGTCCACAGCTACACCTGGGTGGACATTTGTACATTCAATCAAAATATGATTTGTTGTTTCCCTATAGATTTTCGACAGCACGTACATGTATCCCCTTATTTATTGAATTTCTCTCTGTAACTTCGGGTTCTCAGGCAACCGGACCTTGCTTCATTCAAACAGTAAAGCGCTTCCCTATGAATTATTGTAAAATTTTTCTATCTTGATTTCGTCTTTCCCTTTTCTGTAGCTGCTCAATGCCGGTTTCTTCTTCATTGTTGCTATCCAATCCGGCTTCTCCGCCGCTCTGACCATGCTTTTAACGCTCTTTTTCGTCCCATCCTTTTCATTGCCGGCTGTATATACTTACTGGTAAGCCTCCTAGTTCTCTTCCTCCATTGTGAGTCAACGCTCTTCCTATACAAATATCTGAACACTTTCGCTGCCCGTCTACTTTCTTTCATATTCCTTAATCCGAATGACACTTCTGACAGCGCCTTCTGGTGAGCATACCAGAACGTTTTGCTGCCTTCTCAAGGTCCCGGAACAACTACGCAACTACTGCGCAACGTGGCTGACACCTTAGTGCGAGAAACGCTCAGTAGCGCACTCGCTTCGCTTCCCCTCGCTGCTTGCTATTTTTGCTCCTACCTACCAAATCATTGTGACGTGAACGTGCTTACGTGTCTGGTCATCGGGAGACTCGTTGAACTCGAGGACTGCATTCCGCTGGCGCGCCCGCTGTATGTCGGAAAAAGCAAGGGAAGGCACTTCACGACAGGGTTGTACAATCGAACACAACAGCGTGGTTTCCTTTATTGCTCCGTTGCATCGATTGTCGGTGTGGGCGACTCGAGCTTGCAAGGACTTGCGTTGTTCCTATGAACCTCCCTCTACGTAGTACATCGAAGCACACCCGTGTGCGTCTGTTCCCTAACGGGCTGTAGCCGCGAGCTCGGCCCCGTACTATACAGAACCACCGCATTACGACGGGCCGCGGCTGCCTGCAAACTGAAAGTCACCGAAAGGGTTGCACCGTGGCCACGTATCTAGCACCTCTCGCATTTTCACCTTATACTACGCCGTAACCAAGCTGGCTTAGCCTGTACTGATGCGGCTGGCAACGTCTAGGCAAAGCCTCCAGAAAGGTCCCTTGAGCACATCCTGGGCACTTTACGTTAACAGTCTTGGTAGATCTGGCACGATCCACAGAGAAGGCAGTCTGAGTGAAAAAAGTGGGAGAAGGCCTCTAAGTCGACGTCAGAACGTCGTCGTCGTCGTCTACTGTGCCGAAAAGATATCACGAGAAACAATTTAGCCCGCGTGGTCCTCGAGGCGTTCGTTGCGACGACGTGGCAACCTTGCAACCCTTGGGGCGCGACGGTAGATTAATGCGGTTCGTGGCACGACCGAATGTCCCTGCGAGAAGTACAAAATGGCGCCTATATAGCGACCGCATCGGCGCAAGGCGTCCGCTGTGCAACTCTGCAGCAACGCCTCCCTGAACGGAAACAAAGCGGTCGGCGGAAGACGTGCAATCGGGTCGCGCTGACGCCTCAGGCCGATGATAACGCGAGTCGCTGGAGGCCAGGCGCGTCTTCTGACCGCAACGCATCAGGTTCCAGCGCTTTACGTGTCACGTCGAAATTTTGTCGTCTCGTTCGAAAGCCGCTGTCGAATGGAAAATCTCGTGACGCTAGACGAAACGATAATTTCTGACTTTACTGCTGCTCACTCCCACGTAATTAATGAAAAATTGACGACAAATGACTCCCTCTAAAAGAACAAGTTCACACTCACGTCCATGCATGCAAAGTGCCAAAGCGTTGGCGATTCGAAAGGCGCCCCAGATGGCTAAAGCTAGAGCCAACATTTTAACCTACACAGCACTCGTTTCTTCCTGTCGAGACGAGCGACCCATTATTTTGCCTCTGCTTCCGTTCTCGGAACCGTGGGTGCGACGGTCTAGAAGACGCCTCAGGCGATCCTCGGCGCGGCCTACCTCGTCGTGTACCCCGACCCTAAATGTAAGACTACGCTCCGAGTACAGTATTTGATTGGGCTCCTAGAAGATGAACGTCTTGATCTCGTCGTACAGAACGAGCACGAGCGCGCCTCCGGTGCCTCGCAGGACGTTGGAGAAGGCTCCCTTGAAGAAGGCGGCGCCTCCTTCCGTCCTGTAGATCTTGCCCCAGCAGTGGATGGTGTTCTTGTACTGGCGCTCCTCCACAGAGCGGCCGCTCTGCATCATCATCCGCCTACGGACGGTGTCGAACGGGTAGGAGATGATGCCCGCCACGGTGGTCACGGTCTGAGCGATCATCCACGAGATGACGATGGGAGTGTTCTTGGGGTCCGGAAGCATGCCCTTGGCGGTGTCGAAGAAGCCGAAGTAGGCCGCCCGGTAGATGATGATGCCCTGCGGTGGCCCAACAGCAAGGTACTGGTTTATACGGACGGACGGACGACAGACAGACAGACAGACAGACAGACAGACAGACAGACAGATAGATAGATAGATAGATAGATAGATAGATAGATAGATAGATAGATAGATAGATAGATAGATAGATAGATAGATAGATAGATAGATAGATAGATAGATAGATGCGGTCAAAGTAACCGAATCTATTTCCCCAGATGGTAATGGAGAGTCTTTCTAACAGACCCTGCTGATGCAGCGAAACAATCGCACGTCCTTCTCTGCCAGTGCACCCGCTTCAAATGCTTCTCATTTAATAAACCTGTTGCACTAACAGCTGTAATGCACCAACAGCTTGTGTAATGCGATTTGCGGTTCTCATGTGTGACAAACACTATCATGGTAGTACGTATGTTCTGCTACCATTCGGTGTGCTTTTGTGCAACTTTGTTCAATCCAGGAAGAGCACTTCAACGAACGATGTTTATGACAGCACATCAACGCAACGTGTGGTGCATTTTTCTTCGACAAAACACACGTCTGTGCTTTGGACCAACGCGAGCGCCAACGTTACGTCGTACCATGGGCTACGATTGAGTCGCCACGGTGCTGTCAACGTTGCTGGCTAGCCAACGTTAAGCATACATCTTGAGTGGGTACTCATGCGCTTTGCATAAGGACCTTGATCGTAACACTTGGCCGAATGCCAAAGAATTCAACATTGGCAAGTTCCTCGATGACTGCTTCCCAAGACAACGATTCCCACAGACCTGCAAGATTTTTTGTCTATTTTATAATATTATAATAGCTTTCAACTTTCTTTTCAATTACATTCATGCCCTCCATTGAGCAATGGTACCTTCAATTTTGATGTTTCATATAAAGCTACCTCGCTCGATCTCAGCCAATCCCACAATGTAGGTGTGTGCGGGGGGCATATATACATAATTTCTCCGAGATGGGGGTCGGCTTATGGGCTGTCCGGTTCCTGAAGCTGAATATATAAATCAGCCCGCGTGCTTTAAGATGAAAGACGGTGCACATGACGCTACCAAAAAGTCACTATAAGTCACTATAAGGACTATCAACCTAGTAATTCAGAAGTACGCGGAATATAACAAACCTCTTTATATGGCGTTTATCGACTACGAGAAAGCATTTGACTCCATAGTAATACAAGCAGTTCTAGAAGCTCTACGTCGACAAGGGGTACCTGGCGTATAAGTGAAAACCATAAACAACATATACAAAGATTGCACAGCCACAGTACTCCTACATGAGAGAAGCAGAGAAATCCCGATCGGGAGGGGTGTGAGACAGGGAGATACGACATCCCCGATGCTATTTACTGCATGTTTAGAGGAAGTCTTTAAACGTCTAGACTGGGAAGAAAAGGGCATTCGAATAGACGGAGAATATCTAAACAATTTGAGATTTGCAGACGACATTGTGCTCTTTAGCAATGATGGTGACGAATTACAAAACATGATTGATGACCTAAACAGGGAAAGCATTAAAATTGGATTAAAAATGAATAAGCAAAAGACAAAAGTTATGCTCAATAGCTCAGCTAAGGAACAGGAATTTAAAATTAACAGTGAACCCTTAGAATGTGTAAACGAATACGTATACCTGGGACAGTTGATAACAGGAACTCCTGACCATGAAAAAGAAATTCTCCGTAGAATAAGGATGGGCTGGAGTGCATTCGGAAGGCATTACAAAATCATGACTGGAAGGTTACCGCTCTCATTAAAGCGAAAAGTATTCAATCACTTCATTCTCCCAGTACTAACGTACGGTGCAGAAACGTGGAGGATAGCGAAAAAACTAGAGATGGAACTAAGGAGCACGCAATGTGCAATGGAAAGAAAAATGATAGGGGTAACGCTAAGATCTAAAAAAACGAGCGGAATGAATCAGGGAACAGACAGGAGTAGACGATATTATTATATCAATTAAAAGAAAGAAGTGGACCTGGGCAGGACATATCATGAGGTGGAAAGATAACAGATGGACAGTAAGAGCGACGGAATGGATACCAAGAGAGGGAAACCGCAGCAGAGGCAGGCAAAAAGTTAGATGGAGTGATGAAATTAAAAAGTTTGCGGGCATAAAGTGGAACCAACTCGCTCAGGATAGGGTGGATTGGAAATCGTTGGGAGAGAGGCCTTCGTCCTGCAGTGGACCTAAACAGGCTGATGATGATGATGATGATGATGATGATGATGATGATGTTTGTGAAACGTGCGCTCTTCTTGGGGACATTCAAAAATTAAGAGGGGAATCAGGACGTCTAGACTCCCTCTCTAGATCCGCCAACGTGTGTGCCACGAGACCTAGTCTACATTCCACGTTCTACACATTACACAGAGTCCCTGACTGACCTGGACAGACACGTTGAAGCCACGGTACAGCCCCATGAGGCCGTCGGACTTGAAGATCTTCGTGAGGCAGTTGGCCAGCCCGCTGAACTCCCGCTGTCCCGCGCCTTTGCCAGTGTCGGCAGCCAGCCGTGTTCGGGCAAAGTCCAGAGGGTAGACGAAGCACAAGGACGTGGCTCCGGCCGCGCCTCCGGAGGCCAGGTTGCCGGCAAAGTAGCGCCAGAACTGGGTCTTCTTGTCAACACCACCGAGGAAGATCTGCTTGTACTTGTCCTTGAAGGCGAAGTTCAGCGCCTGGGTGGGGAAGTATCTGATGACGTTGGCAAGGTTGCCACGCCAGAAACTGAGGAAGCCCTGTTCCTTGGGGATTCGCACGAAGCAGTCGATCATGCCTGCGAACAGGGGAGAGAGAAAGAAATAGGTGGAAGGTGTCATTACTCAGTCTACTTCCCCATGTGGTAATGGCGAGTCTTTTTAACAGACTGTGCTGATGCAGCGAAACAATCGTACACCTTCTCTGCGAGTGCACCCGCTTCGACTCCCAAACAGCAGCCTTCGCGGAAGCACTATATAGGCCAGCTGGGTAACCACCCATGCTCGGAAGAAAAATTCTAGGGCACTGGCTATACCAAGCCTTCAAACCGAGTCCCTATGAGGGCGTTGCTGCGATTTCTTCGCGAAATTATGTAAAACTGATTGATTGATTTATGGGGTTTAACGTCCCAAATCGAGCTCTGATTATGAGAGACGCCGTAGTGGAGGTCTCCGGAAATTTCGACCACGTGGGGTTCTCGAACGTGCACTGACATCGCACAGCACACGGGCCTCAGCCTTTCACCTCCATCGAAATGCAGCCGCCCTGGCCGGGATTCGATCCCGCGACCTTCGGATCTGCAGCCGAGTGCCATAACCACTAGACTACCGTGGCGGGGCAGTTATGTAAAACTGAAATTGAAATAACAAAAGACAAATTTTATAACAATGATATCTCACACATGCTAAAAAGCAATGGAAAGAAATTTTGGAAAGTTCTCAATCCAAACCACGGTTCGATATTCCAAATATCAATAGCCAAAGACGGCAAACTTCTTCCGTCGTCAGACGCCGCGCTACAATTCGGTAATTTCGGTAATTTCTTTAGCTGTGTATTTACAGATATATATATATATATATCACTACCGAAGGCATCGTAACAGCGATTAATCACCTTTCTGCGCATTCTGCCTGACAAGCCACAAGTAAGTCATTTGTTAATTGCTGTGTTTCGAGAGTCTCCCGACACAGGCTGCGTACCCGACGACTGGAAGGTACCCGCGTGCTCCCTATATCTAAATCGGGTGACCGCTCTAACCCAACTAACTACAGGCCAATCTCGCTAACTAGTATCGGTAGCAAACTGCTCGAGCACACCATTACTTCTGAGGTCACGAAGTACTTAGAGGAAATTAACTTACTTTTTCCTAACCAGCGTAGCTTCCGGCGCAGTTGAGCTTGCGAAACGCAATTATTTGAGTTAATTACCGACATTGATATCGCCGCACATTATATGTGCAAGGTTGATGCTGTTTTTGTAGATCTTAAGAAAGCCTTCGACAAGGTCCCTCACTCTCGGCTAATAAAAAGCTTACCAGTCAACTTCAGCACTCTCGTAATCAATTCGATAACTGAGTTACCAACTAACCACTATCAAACGCGTTATGGTTAAGGAGAATACCCCATTAGCACACGTGAAATCGGGAGTGTCGCAGGGATCTGTGCTCGGACCAATTCTATTTCCGATTTACATTAATGATACCGCTAGTTTCATGACTTCCACCGTAAGGTTATTCGCGGATGAGTGCGTGATATATAGAAAGATGGCTAACACTGACGATGCTGATAGGTTGTAGGACTTTATCTAAAGTACTTCAGTGATCAATTATCGTGTGATTAATCATTCAACTTGTACATTGACAAATCACGGAACTTGCACACTGACGCTATAACTATAGTAGCGCTTGTAAAACCTTCGGATTTATCAGACGCAACTTGCATTTCGCCAACTCTGCTACTACACTTTTAGCTTACTGTACACTAATCTGCCTTAAGTTTGACCTTGCTTCACAAAATCTCGAGCCATCACCAGTCATACCTCTTATAGACAAGCTCGAATCTTTTCAGAACAAAAGTGCCCGTTTCATAACAATTACTCTCAAACATCTAAACTAGAAGAGAAGCTCAGGGGAAGATGGAGGCTTGAATCGATGAACAGATCGCTAAAGATGACGGAGAACAGGGAATGTCGCCGGGGCCAACGTTTCGAGAAGTGTACTTCTCTTAGTCAGGACGGAAACGAAGACAAGCCCACTTGTCGAAACGTTGGCCCCATGGACATTCCCTGTTCTCCATCGTGTTTAGCGATCTGTTTATTGATTCTCGGACATCTAGCATTACCGAAATAAAAATGTCCCTAGAATTGGCTTCTCTTCAATCGCGCAGATTACTGTCACTTGTCCCTCTCCCATAAAATTTATCACAACGGTTCTTATCTATCAGTATACTTATCAAGGCTGCCTACCAAATATCTGCTCGGCTAGACCACGAATCGTTAGAAGCTTTCTTCGCCCGAACAAACCTGTATTTATATTCACCTTTCAGTTCTCGCGGTGAATCATTGGAATCAACTACCACAAGATATTGTCTGTATAACAACCCATAACGAATTAACTCGCAAATTAAACCTCCGTATTGGGGCCTGAATGACGGCGCACAATTGTCTCCGATTTCTTACGAGCTAAAAATGTTATATAGCATGCATAATTTCTTTTTCAATTGCCTATACTCTTTTGATTGATTTCTGGGGTTTTTACAGCCAAAAACCACAACATGATTATGAGAGACGTCGCAATGGAGGGCTCCACCAGGTCGGGTTCCTTAACGTGCACTTACGTCGCACAGCACACGGGACTCAACATTTCGCCTCCATCGAAATGCAGCCGCCGCGGCCGGCATGACTATACTCTTTTAGGATGTGAATACTCAGCGTGCTCAGCTTGTTCTGTCATGCTTTCCTTTCAGTTTGTAATTGTCTTCAAAGTTGTTTACGTTCGTTTCTATTTTTCTTTTACTTGATTGGTGTGTTGATCTTCAGTGTGCGTACCACTCCCCCCTATGTAATTTCCTCGGGTCTTTAGGCGGGTATCATGAATAAATAAAGAAATGCAGTTTACTTGCTGTGGTCGTTTCGTAGCTCTGCCGAGGCATATTGCTATGATCAAGAAAGAAATTCTCCATTCTACACGTTACGCTGCAATATGTCCGCAAGCAGCGTATTCGGAGATGTGGGAGAACACGCGGCGTGCATGCTACTAGCCGGAGCCTTAAAAGTTATCTGGAGAAATTCCAAAGGCCACAATCGATTAAGAAATTTTCAATAGACCACGGGCTGAATTAGGAGATGATATAGCATCTACGGAGCTCAACATTTCGCCTCCATCGAAATGCAGCCGCCGCGGCCGGGATACGATCCCGCCACCTTCGGATCAGTAGCCCACTAGACCACCATGGTGGTTACTTCTTTGTCCTCTCTGGTTTATACTGGGCGGCGAAGAGCCGACTTACACATTTGAAATGTGAATAGCGCGTCGCCGCCCATAGAGCCTGTTCCAGGAGTTCCGTGCAGCAGAGCCAAGGGTACGAGGCCATCGAGCGCAGAAGTCTTCCCGAGCGAGACGAAATGCCATTGTTCGGGCACGCACACCCCGCTTCGTCTTCCTCCTTCCAGGGCTGCAGCTGCCACTGCAGCGCCCGCCATTGGCAGACGACAAGCCGCGGATGGACACGTTTAACAGGTGTTCGATCTCCTGGTTGGTCAAAGAGGCCTGTAGCTTCCACAGTGCTGCACGGAACTTCTGAAGCAGACTATAGTGGCCGGCGGTACGAGGAAATAGTAGAGGAGGACGCCATTTTACTTCCAGCCGGAGCAACAGCCCATACTTCACAAAACAGCATGTGGTTCGTAAAATGTTAGCAACCTCCTGTTTCGGTGAAATCGCATGGCCAGCTCGGTCGCCCGACCTCATGTACCAGACTTTTTCTGTGGGGGTTCCTGAAAGGGACACTAAAGGCAAATATTAAGTTGAGCGACATTGAGAGATTAGATTAGGCTTGTGTAAGGAACCCTTCGCCATTCCTGGCAAGAACAAAGCAGTTGCACGCGAGAGAACGACGAAATTGAGAAGTTGGAGTGCCCTCTGTCCTGCCCTGCTGGTACAGTTTTGAAAAGACGTCAGCTCATCTATTTTGAATACTCAACTACTGCTCCAGACTATAACCAAAATGTGAATTAGATAAGCTTTTACAACGAATAAATGTGCAGTAGGCCACAGTGATTGCTACACATTACGAGCTCACCGCACCGCAGTGTCGGCAGTCGAGATGTGACGTCAATTTCTGTTTTCGGCGCGGGCGATTCAAATCGAGCGGCGATACCAGAGACAGGAAATTTGTTTATTGGGGTGCAGAAAGCGGCGATAGACTCCAAGACAAGTAAAAAATAGATCTAGCCAAACTTAATAGTATCCTTTGGTGTCCCTAGAAGGACCCTGTCTTCTAGGGGCATATCGTAATTATTCAAGAACTCAAGCAAGTAACAGGTGACCCCGGATGGCGCGTGCATGCACAATCTATAAGAAACCTTTGCAACAAAGCGTTGATGTAAACGTAGTCCATCCGCCTGGGGCGCTTTTCAAAAAGTAAATTTTGTAGTCGGTGGAAAATAAATGGCGTACTTGGTCTTATTTGTAGATACTTGTTTTTTTTCTGCTTCTGCGTGTAATATACAGGGTGTTTTTTTTAGTTGCAACACATTTGTAAAATTAGAAAAGCATAAATCGCGGGAATGTCTTGTGTACCATTCGAGTATACGGATTGGCGGCCTCTAGATACAGAACAATTTCCGCACTTGTATGCATAATTAGCGAAATTACGCTAATTAACTTTTTAATTATCAGTAATTGGTGGCTACAGCAAATGAGTACTTTGGAGCCCGTCCTCCACACTACCTATCACAACGATCAAATTTTGAATAGCGGAGTGCATGTCGGAGCTACGCGAACAATTAGTTCCCCGTGGCAGGCTCCTTGAAACCGAAAATAGACGCAAAAAGAGCGTCTGTGACGTCGATGTCGCCGCCCCCACGGCTTTCGTCACTCGCCACTCGCCCGTGGTCACCGCCGCTCTGGCCGCTCCGGCCGCGCAAGCAGCTTGCGTTATCTCCTTGTTATCTGCGGCGTCGGGTGCCGCGGGCGAGTGACGAAATCTGGGGAGGCGGCGACATCGACGTCACAGACGCTCTTTTCCCCGCAAGTTTCAGTTTCAAGGAGCCTGCCACGGGGAACTAATTGTTCGCGGAGCTCCGACATGCACTCCGCTATTCAAAATTTGGTCATTGGGACAGGTAGTATCGAGGACGGGCTCCAAAGTACTCATTTGCTGTAGCCACCAATTACTGATAATTACAAAGTTAATTAGCGTAATTTCGCTAATTATGCATACAAGTGTGGGAATTGTTCTGTATCTAGAGGCCGCCAATCCGTATACTCGAATGGTACGCAAGACATTCCCGCGATTTATGTTTTTCTAATTTTCAAAGTGTGTTGCAACTTAAAAAAAAAAACACCCTGTATAACTAGTTAAAAAAATGCTAGTTGGCTCTACGCCAACATGTAAATATATGGAGAAGTATATCTCTCGGTATGCTCGACATGAAAGCGGCGGTATTTGAAATCTGCAGGCGGGGGTGATAGGTGTCCTTACAAGGCAATGTGGGCAGACTATATTGGGCAGACCGGGAGATGCTGGAACGTTAGATTACTGGAGCACAAGAATACTGATACATGTACGCGAGAAACTGTTTAAGCCGCCTTGATAGCGAAGGCCGGCAATAACTGCGTCAGCTACCCTTACGTAGCGCTTACTTCATGTGAGTTAGCAATTCTGGTTTTTATGTGTGATGACTGCGCACTTCGTGACATGGCTCCACAAATCTGTTGTTTCTAGCAATAAACATTCACTTGAAAGTCAGCGCTTGTCCCGTTTTGCCTTTCTCGCTTTTTTTTTTATTGATACGATATTAGGAGATGTTGGCGCAGAAATAAGGCGCCGGCTGCTCCTTGGCTCCTGAGTGTGGTGAACGTTCAACATGCATGGTTTCGAAGCAGTGTGCGAAGCAGTCCGGCATAACCACAATCCTTGTCTTCTCGCGCTATGACACCTTTTGTTGCTTTTGTTGGTCCTTACAAGGAGCTTTTCCTTTTGTTTGCAAGTGCAATTTCTTTCTTCTTTCCTTTGTATAATCATGGTTATACGATATCTGTACCGATTGCCAGGGAAGGCTAGTTTCTGCTCCAGTGCCAAAGTATACCACTGACAGGTCAGGCTCAGAATGTAGCAGCGTATACGTTTCGCGCATCTCATGATTTATAAAAGACAAGAAACGTTTTGAGATACATCTAATTAATCAATCAAGCATATTTGAGACGCTGGTTGTTGTAAAAATAATTTAGTAATTTGTGACACTGCCTGAATATCTGTGAAATAATTTATATTATTTAGCTCTCTGTGAAAATTATATGGAGTGACCCGTTGCTGAAAACATTTCACGGTGATTTCTTTCTTCCTTGAATGACAGGACCAAGAAGGTTACGAGAAAGCCATTATTTATTTATTTATTTATTTATTTATTTATTTATTTATTTATTTATTTATTTATTTATTTTACCCTCTGGGCTGAATGGCATTACAGGGTGAGCGGGTTGTTACAGGAAAAAAAGAACACTGAACAAGGGACATAGACAGTACAAGAAATTCAGACAAATTAAAGATTATAAAATGATAGATAATACGACACAGGGCCTCTTTAAACAATATGAGCCAATATACGAAAGATCCCAGTCGTACAATGTTAGCTAATTCATCACTGAACATGTCGTTAACACTGATAGTAAGAACGTAAAATCGGCACGCCTGGCTATCCTGGTTTTAAATTTTTTTGATTTGACTACTACACAGCCGTAATTTGTCTCGTGTGATTATTTGTCATCATTAGCAAAAAAAAAAAAAAAAGATCGAGGTATAGCATGCATGGGCAGATTTTCAAATGGCGCTCTCGTTATGCATGCAAGAGTAGCACGGAGCTGCAGAAAGCGCGCTCATGCCAAAAGCGCCGCAGCCCGAAATTTTCTGGTTCGTGGATATGAATCGCTATTGAAGAATTGACCTCCCCGAGCACCTTCGCGACAATTTCTGCTCGGTCACAATTTTGCGCTCTAATAAAACCTTTTCCCAGCCTGGATATCTCGAAATAATTTAACGATATTCACGAAGTAATGATCTATAGTTTTAGCTGTTTCCACATAGAACGGGCCGTATCTGTCCCTATGGATAAAACGGCCCGGTAACCAAGAAGTTACAAGAGAAAGGATATGCGAACTAAGTGGACGATTTATTCCCAGGCCGTTCAGCGGCAAATGTGGAAAGCTCTGCCTTCCAGCGAACGTCTCCGTACACACTGCATGTTTGTAACTGTTATTCCCGGCCTTCCACTGTGATACAAATGATGCCATTTATCCGCGTAAGTGAGCGCCGTTGAGACCGTCAAACAGCGCTGTCACAACAACGGAAACTTCCGACAAGCGATATCCCGAATTTCCCTTTCTCCTCGCGCTTTCTTGTTTAAAAGCCAGGCTCACACGCGCGTCCAGCGGTTTTTCAAGGACAAAAACGAACCTCGAGTCACAAAAGAAACGCGTCGGCGTCTATATTTAAGGCCCCAGCGCCCGGCCGGATTGTGGCGGCCCGACCCGATGCCCCAGAACTCCATGTCGGTCGACTCGGGTCACCTTCCCCGGGAATAACACTCGCACGCAGCAGCAGCAGCAACTCCCCGGCGGCTTTTGCTCGCGGTCGAGAGGGAGGGTTTCTCGAAGACGGAGTCAGCCGGGCCGCTACGGCGCACAGGTGACCGCTGGCGCACCGCCGCTAGCAGACGACAGCATTGCGTCACACGTTGCGTCGCCGTCGACGTCAACAAAAGTAGCGCTCGCGGCACGCCAATAGCGCGCAGCGACGCCGCGCTGACGTCAGAAGGGAGCGCCGTTAATCAATGGGAATCTCTTCGTCCGGCAGCTGGGAGGGTGTGTCGTCTGGTAGTGGCGCAGAAAGGCCGTCTGCCGGCTTTTGCACATTTTTGCGGTTTTGCTTGGAGGCCGCGTTCGTTTCGCAGCCGGAAGCAAAAGTAAACGACCAAGTCGCAAGCTGCCTAGGCTCTATTACAGCTACACTTTGAGGCAGACTCGTGTCCTTTCGGGGGCCTCTTCGCGTCTTGCTGCGCAGGGAAAGAGTCCGAGCGTGTGACTGACCGGAATGCAGGATATCGTGACCGACCGCACATGACGAGTATGTTGCGACATCGGACGAGCGAGTTCATCGCCGTCGCAAGGCGCGTCTTTGTCTGATCCTCCCCGACTCGATCGTTGCGGTTCGTGTCTCATAGCAGAAATCCAACGGAGGCGACGTTCTACGAATGTTTTCCTTAAGTTTAATGACTGCTGACTCACGAAGCATCGCCTTCTTTGCTACGCGGAAATTC
Organism: Hyalomma asiaticum; assembly: GCA_013339685.2. Taxonomy (NCBI): domain Eukaryota; kingdom Metazoa; phylum Arthropoda; class Arachnida; order Ixodida; family Ixodidae; genus Hyalomma; species Hyalomma asiaticum. The sequence goes on along the minus strand of CM023483.1, from coordinate 129,017,401 downwards.
TCGATTAAGAACCACTGCGCGCTTCGGGTCGATCACCGCCTATACCCCGTGGATTTCTTCTGCAAGCTTAAAACGAGCTGAAGTTAAAATTCGGCTCTGTCGTATAAGTCGCATATCTTCGGCAACTTCGACCACTGTAAATGGTCTTCAAGAATACCTTCAGGATAACAAGACCTGTCACAGAGATTATTTACCCTCAAGATTTCTGTGTGTGTGAGTTGTCTGCTGCAATGTGGGCCGTTTACAGCCCACGGTGCCGCTTTAGCCATTCGAAGTTTGAAGTGCTTAGGTATATATTGAGTTGTATTGGAGTACTTGGTAAGTTGGCAACTAATTTGCCATCGGCGCCAGTAATATGTAGCACGAATGAAATTATGACACCAAAGGAGTTATAACTGCTATATTTGGATGAGTCGGGTGCGTATAGAAAAAATAGCCACTGCATATGTTCCTCTATACAGCACCGAAGGAAATAATCGCATAGTGCACACGGGAAAGTCCACTTTCGAGAAGCAATGTTGTAGTATGTGTGCATCAGCAACACTCACATGTTCGATCATTATACAGTGTTTTTCAAACTGTGATCGCTACGCCCTAAGCGTCGCTTAACCACCTCACCGTCTTAACACACTTCTATTTCAGCTTTCCTTAATTGAGCTTTTGTCCCTATAGGTCCCAAGTTTAGTCTTCACTTCCCAAAGGACAGCAACGTTGCGATTCCTCGGTTTTATTTTTCACTCAGGCGCCGTTCACTCACAACCTTTATGAATGCAAAAACAGAAAGCTATAAAGAAAACAACGGTGCCAACGTAACAAGTAGACACATTTTTTTCCTCCTTTCAGAACACTGTTATATTATTTTTATTCTATTTTGCTTACCATTATTTCCAACTTGCTACATCTGTCCTATTGTTCATTCGAGTGCTAATCCTTGCACTAAGTATTTGTATTGACCTTCTCCGAGGGCCCCCCGCAGTCTGTACCTTAATCAATACCATTGTGCACATATATAACATGGTGTAATTTACCTGACTAATAAAAAAGTGATTGAATGATTTGCTGATTGATTGATTGGTTGATCGATCGAGTGATTGGAGCCGTTGAAGGACGCGCGTTCTCACTAAATTACAGATAGGTACACCATATGGATGTCAACTGAATACGTGATCTTCAGCTGCCCTTCCGAGTCCACCAGTCTGCACCATTCCGCTGAGACGCACTGCCCCTAGCGAAGTGGCCATACATTGAACGGCGCGTCGCCATTCAATCGCCACGTAACAACGCACGTAGTCGACGCAGGCTAAGTTTCTCTCTCTGCGCGGATCGCTTCGCGTGGCCGTTGTTTGTCGAGCGAGCGGGAGGAAGAACGCGAGGTCGTCCCCCGCGTGACGTCACGGGCGGGCCGACGTCACGACCTCCAGGAGGGATTGCGAGCTGAGGCGAAAGTGCACGTCCTCACGTGCCGTGCACGTGCTGGCCGGCGACGTGGAAAAGCCGGCGCCCAGACTCGTACAGCTGCTTTTGTGCGTGCGTGTGCGTCGCGTTGCACTTACTATGCGCGCGCTGACCTCGCGGTAACAAACGGCTCATGTCCTTTGCAGCCGACGTGCCGGCCGCAACCGCAGCCGTCGATTGGGCGTCAGGAATACGTTGCCAAGCCGCGCTTGTCGGAGCGGCGTAGTAGTTTCGTTGTTCGTTCGTTTATCGTGTTCGCTGCAAAAATATCGAAAAAAAAAATGGGCATGAATACTAGGGACCGTTACTGTCAATGTCAAGCGGTGTCTACGCAAAGTAACTGCTCGGGTATCTTTGGAAACACTGATTGGTAATTCGGATCGGTCGGTTAATGCTATGCTGCTCTAATCTTGCAGCGCCTTTACTTTCTGTACGCGTTTCACGCCGTTCATAACAACCCTTTCGGGGAATCCTGCAGAAGGGAAACGTAATTTCAACTCAGTTCACCATTGGAGAACAGAACAGTGGCACGCAGATTTTAGAGTGTTAGGGGACTTGCGTTTTCCGAGAAAGTCGTCGATCGGGACGGGACCCGCAAGTCAAAGCGTTGCGCCCAAAGCAGGCGCACGCAGTTCGTAATGTGTACAACACAAGAAATACGTAGGAGACACGATCCCTACACATCTTCCAGCTAAATGCTGAAAAAATGCAAATAAATAAATAAATAAATAAATAAATAACGTCGCGTGTTCTCAAAGGACCAATGGCGCCATTGTGCGACTTCCTCTCATTGCCGGTACTTGTCTACGCGAAAGCACTATTTGCCTCATGAAGCGAAAAATTCGCTGTACAACCGGGGAGCGGAAATGCCGTCCGATGACAAGAAATATCACGTGAGGAAGTCAGGACAAACGCATACCCTGAGGTTAGGCGTTATGTCCTGACATTACCTCGTCACCATGTCACGTGACAAGAATGTCGAGATGGTATGGACATTGGTTCAGTCATCACTCCTCCCCCCCTCCTTTTTTTTTCCAGGTTCCAGCTTTCGGATTCACTGCAAGTAAAGCAATGCAAGTGTCACCGTGATCCTTCCATTTCACCCTGCGCGCGTTCACCGCACACTTTGCGCGACCATTTCTCATCACAGAACTTCACTTAAAACTCAATCCCGGTGGTGATTACGTAGACTATAAATATATCGACTGCTACGTCGAAGTGCACATTTTGTTTAGTGGCTATGGTGCTAGGCTGCTGATCCGAGGGTCGCGGAATCGAATCCCGGCTGCGGCGGCTGCATTTCGATAGAGGCGAAAATGCCAGAGGCCCGTGTGTACTGTGCGATGTCAGTGCACGTTAAAGAACCCCAGGTGGTCGAAATTTCCGGAGCCCTCCACTACGGCGTCTCTCACAATCAGAGCTGGTTTTGGGACGTGAAACCCCAAAAATGAATCAAGTGCATATTTTAAACAGCAAAACAGTTGACAGCACGAAATGGATGAGTACTTCTGAGCGGGCATGTGCCTCGCATAATTATTCAGCTCAGAAACACCAACGAGCTGCGCTATTCGTCAACCTTCCTATTACGTTCAGAAATTCGGATACAGAGCCTCAAGCCATGGTTTACTATATACGACAGCGCAGTCAAGGTGTCGAAACAGGCTTTGCCGTGTCCACCCTCTTCCGAATTGCGTCCTATGGTGTCGCTATTGAGATACCCAAAGAGATGTTGTTTTGTGGTGTTTAACGTCCCAAAACCAGCTCTTATTATGAGAGACGCCATAGTGGAGGTCTCCGGAGATTTCGACCACCTGGGGTTCTTTAACGTGCACTGACATCGCACAGCACACGGGCCTCTGGCATTTTCGCCTCTATCAAAATGCAGCAGTTGCGGCCGGGATTCGATCCCGCGATCAGCAGCCGATACCATAGCCACTAGACCACCGTGGCGGGGCGATACCCAAAGGGAGACTTCATCGTTGTCGTTGACAGATACTGAGAAGAAGAAGAAGAAGCGCACGTTCACTTCTTCGCATGTGCATGCGTGTTGGCTCGCTGGCCATTTCTTTTCTTTTTTTGTGTGTGCATGTAAATCAGCATGATGCAGATTTCCTTGCGCATGCTTGTCATGCAAGCATCTTTCACATGCTTGCGTGACTTCACTCTGTATGGTTTCTTGGTTTCTTTAGTGTATTGTTAGAACGGCTTCTGTTATACCGGCGATTGTTCAGTTCCAATTCTTGGTTTGTAATGGTGCTCAGCAGTTTTCTTATATTTTAGGCACACGGGTGAGTGGCGGTACGACCACGTGTCCAGCTTTCTGCTTGATATATCTGTCGCTTGCTACCAGGAAATAAACAGCTGGAAGTATGCGCTCATTCTGTCTTGTGTGTTTCTTCCTACTGTCGCCGTCTTCTCGCGCAGTTTTAAAAATGTTCTAAAAAGCTACAACTAGCCCGCCAGAACAGTCTACTGAAATATATAAGGACAAACCGGGTGTCGCTTACTTTGATGCGGCTGAGTACAAAACTCCCAGCAGAGCATTCGGAACACAAACCACAGTCACATCTGCCTCCATCCGCGTACGCACGACAGCAACGGCCGAGGAGACAGCCATGGCTTTTGCTATCGCAAATTCGCAGGGTGATATTATCATCAGCGACTCTAACACATCCACACATAATTTTACCCGGCGTAGAGTGGTATGATCAACTCTAAATATTCTCAACCAAACGCTCTCCCCAGATAAAGACACTGTGTTGATTTGGGTTCCGGCACACTCCGGCCACCCTGGCAGCCCGAGGTTTAGTCGGCCGGGCGGTGAGCACCTCCACTTTGCGGACAGCCAAGGATAGCCTAATCACATTTCACAATGCCCCCCCTCCCCCTTCCCAAAAGAATTTTTTTTTTAGAAAAGTTCTTTCGATCTGCATATTATATGTGGTCGTCTACAGCATCGCTTTCTCCGCAATACAGCCATGCACTGGCTGGAACCAATTGCACGTGGGTGGCACACAGGATTTCGCGCCAATTTCCGAGCGCACACGATGACGGGGACGGGGTAGACAAGACCCTGCGAGTCGGGATTCCGAGCCGTTAAATTCTGTCGCAAACAAGTGACTCCTCCCCGAAAAGCCGGAAAAAGAACTGCATATATCATAGGAAGTAGCGATTTCACGACAATTATAAGTTGTACCTGATGCCTCTGTTTCATGGATAGGCCGCTGCGGTGGGTACAGCGGCTATACGGTGCTGAGATCTCAGACGCAGAGGAAGCGGGTTCGATATTCCCGCCGCGGCGGTCGATCACACCTCGATGAAGGCGACAATTCAACAGGTCGGCGTGGTATGCGCCATTTGGACAAAATTTCCGGAGCCTTCATCCACTTCATAATCGTATGGTGGTTTTGGTACGTAAAACTCCAGCGATTACTATTATTTCATGTGCTTCGTGGATGGTATGACGCAAAGATCGAAGACCCCAAGAGCGTCACGCGGCGCGAGATTGCGATTTGAGAGGGTACACAGTAGCGACACGACACGGGAGCGGCAGCGCGTACAAGATATATCCGCGCAACCGATGAGGCACGCCCAATGAATGCGCCGGGTCTGTGGGCCAAGGCACCGTCTCTCGGGTCTTATCGGGCGAGCAGATTCGAGAAGCGGACGAGAAGGCCGTTATTGGGGCTCGCTTCGATGTCAACGACACCGGAGGCAGATAAAGCGAGCTGCGATTGCGCGGCCAGAGATAGGCGTGCCGTTCCCGGGGGTGACCGCACCGAGTCGGGCAAAGCGTGTGGACGGTGTAAGGGGTGTGCGAGTAGTGATTTCCAAGTCTTAATCGAATACGAATAGAAAACCGAACAGTTTTCGAATGATCCCCGCATACTGAACAGCCGTTTTCTTAGAAGTAATATAAATCCGTGTTCACGTCTTCGTATATTCGTAACTTTAGCATCAAACGCTCAAATACGGCATCTGGAAGATATAATAATAATTTTCTGGTGTCTTACGTCCCAAAACCATGCCACGATTATGAGAGACGCCGTAGTGGAGGTCTCCGGAAATTTCGACCACCTGGGGTTCTTTAACGTGCACTGACATCGCACAGCACACGGGCCTCAACATTTCGCCTCCATCGAAATGCAGCCGCCGCGGCCGGGATTCGATCCCGCGGCCTTCGGATCAGCAGCCGAGTGACATAACCACTAGACCACCGTGGCGGGGAATATCTGGACAACATAGGCAAACGCCCCGGTTCCACAGAATTGTTCAGAAGGCACGATTGATCGTCGCAGAGCCGGCAAAGCTACGCTCCCCAAGTGAAGTATAGCTAGCCTGCTGCAGTACATAAGCTCTCATGTTCTACGTCCTTATGAAGCCATCGGGAATGAAATTTATTCCGATGTCGCACCAATCTCTTGTGCTTATTTCGGTGCAGTTAGAATTTTGAACCACTCGTATATAAGCTATTAGAAAAATATGAGGGTTTGCAAATAAGGTTGTTGGCATTTCGAAGATCGAACAGAGTAGGAGAATATTCGATTTCGTATTCGAAATTATCCAATATTCGCGCAACCCTAGTGGATAATGACAACGGGAACAGTACATGCCCACTTCAGTATAACGGTATATCGGGTTGTGCAGGAAGACGTGTTACGGCAGAGGCCGATCGACCGGCGTCAGCTGCGCACCTTATTGTTGCCTGACCCGAGTTTTGTCCCATTCCCATTTGCTCCTGCAACCCAGCTGAGCAGTTGGCCTCAATAGATACCACTCACCATCGCCACCACTCTTGGCCCTGCCTGAAAGTATAATGCTGAATCGTGTGACAAATTTAAAACCACACACACGAACCAGAAGCGCTGGAAATGCCTCATAATCGTTGGCCAGGCAGACATGTTCACTAAGCCACATGAGCGCTTACCATTCCGTGCAAAACTCGCAGTGAAGCAAAAAGGTAAAACTCGTTTGGTGCCAATGGATGAACCTTTTCTGCCTGTTGCCTCTTGGGTCCTCCTACGTGCTTTGAGCAGACTTGACGATCCCAGCAAAATATATCGGGGAGCCTGTCCTCATAACTCATGAGCCGAGAAAGCCATATGAGCCCTTCTGCAATCTATTTAGGGCAATTAACTAAAGTGATTATACCTGTACAGCTACGCTGCACAGCGCACGTACAAATTCCCTGCACTCATGTTTTCTCTCTCTGTCTCCCTTTAAGTACGAAAGAGTTTAGAGGCCCGGGCTCTCGGCGTTCACATACTCCTGTCGTCGTGGTCGCGTCCATGAACAAGCGCTCAAAACACGGTGAAAACAAATGCATAACTGATCAAAACAGGTTCAAATCAAACACTAACATGCTTCAGAATAATTAAAAGACATTAACAAGGGTTATTTATTCGCATTAATTAACCTAAATTCGCCAACATCGCTTCTGACACGTACACTGTTTGACCGCACTGCCTCTGGGGTCGGCCCACATTTGCTGTCGACAGAGCGAAACAAGTGGTGAGCGCGGTGATGTATACACCGGCGCATCGCTGCTTCACATTCTCCCACGCCTCCCCTCTTAAACGCGGTCGCTAGCGCGCCTAAGCGATGGCTTTGCTTGAACGGTTTCCTCTCCTGCGTTCTTCCAAGCGACTTACTAAAATTAGATAAATGGTGCAGGTACTGGTTAATGGTGGTGAATACTAACAAAACACCTTTGGTTTCATTTCATAGACGGCACGAATACCCGGCATTCAAATACTTCCTCAACAGCAGCATCATCACCACAGAACCTAATGCTAAGTACCTCGGCATTAGTCTATGCAACGACCTCGCCTGGTCAACTCACATAATCAATATTACCAAAGCTGCTAACCGTACTTTAGGTTACCTTATACATGCATCTCCTCCGGTGAACTTTTACAAAACACTAATCCGACTCAGATAAGACTATGCTTGTTGTGTCTGGGATCTCCCTGAACGCATTTTAATCGAACTAAGCGAATCAATACAAAACTGCGCCGTCAGACTTATTTACTCTGATTACAAACACGCCACTAGAGTAACTAACCTAAAGAAAAAAGCCGGTCTACAGAATTTTCAGACGCGGCGTAAAGTTGCAAGTATCTCACTTTGTCATAAATTATTTCATGTTTTGCCTAACTGTTCTCCCATCAATCCGGCTCACCGCATCTCTCAACGCATCAGCCATGAGAAGGCCGTATATACCCTCCACGTTCCCACACCGGCACGCACTTACAATCATTTTTCGTCAAGACTGCCACTGACCGGAACAATTTTCCCTCAGACATCGTCGTTCCCGTCAACCATACCCATTATCAAAAACACCGTTGAATCGCACTTTGTAAACGTTATCTAACTCGTTTGTTTCTCTCACCCCTCATGCAAAACCCTGGGTACCTTGAATAAATAAAATAAATAAATAAATCTCATGTATGTCCCAGTGCGTACACGCCAAGCGATAACGCATATATTGGTTATGCTAAATTTATCAGCTTCTCGATTGTTGTCGTCGTTCTTGCGGTTGCTGTTGCACGTATAGGTTTTCCAAACTGAAGCATATATATATAGCGGGAATCACGCCTGGTGCACCTCTGCACGCGTCTCGGGAGGTTTGCGGCTTCTCTGGTGACTGGCGATACCTCAGACTCGCCGAACCGCTACCGGCTCAGTTGGCCATGAGGCCTCTCTGTGCAGGACTTGCCGTCTGTTGATGTGGGCCCGTATTCAAGAAAACGCTGTGTGCTAAAAATGTTCCTTTCGGTCGTGGCACGGCACGGCCTTCGTCTGACGAAAGCCCTGTCACCATCGGCCGAAACGTAGTAGCACAATATTAAAGATGCGATTTCCGTAAGTGGGCCCTTATTTTCTTCAACCACACACAATATATATATATATATATGTGTATATATATATATATATATCCATCTGCTTCATCTTCTCATCTGTACATGCTCATCATCACGCCTTAGAACCACCGTTGTGGGGCCCTGGCTTGACGGAATAAAGAAGACACTTAGGGCCTAGACGTTGTCTCGCAATATATATATATATATATATATATATATATATATATAATTCGGGGAAGAAGTTCTGTGGGTGCACACTTTCGAAAATCGCACGTTTATTATTCTTCAACTCTTCAACGTTTCGGCCGTGCCACGGCCGAAACGTTGAAAATGTTCTAATATATATATATATTGTAAAGAAGAGAGACGTAGACACAGCGCCTTAGCTGCAGGCCGGCTGTTCTATTCTGACTTCCTCGTCTTTCTCTTCGTCTGCTCCTCTTGCACTTCGCTCCTCTAGCGCGAGCGTCTTCGGCACGGCGAGCTCTCTGTTTTTATACATTACACTCGGCCACGACTGCGAGTGACAGTAACTGTCTCTGGAGGGCGGCACTGACTGTGTCGCGCTGGACGGTTTCGACGTAGCCCCGACTACACTGTAAAAGAAAAATACTCCCAGGTGGGAGTAAAATGCCTGTCCTCTAGCGACCCCCCTATTGGGAGTTTTTTTCTACTCCGAACCTCCGGAGTAAAGCTTTTACTCCGGCTGGCCGGAGTTATTGCGTGGTGCCTCCGGACTACTTTTTGCTATTTTTCACTCCGGCTCGCCGGAGTTATTGCGTGGTGCTTACGGACTACTTTTCACTGTTTTTCACTCCGGCTAGCCGGAGTTATTGTGTGCTGCCTCCGGACTACATTTTGCTGTATGCTACTCCGACGCGCCGGAGTTTTTACGTGACGCCTCCGGACTAATTATTGCTGTTTTTCACTCCGGCTGACCGGAGTCATTGTGTGGTGCATCCGGATTATATTTTATTATTTCAGTCCGGCGGGCCAGGAATTCTGTGTGACGCGCCAGGAGTACCTCTGTGTATTTTTCTTCCCGCTCCGGCTGGCTAGTCTCTGTATGCCTCTTTTCAGACATTTAAATGGTATTTATTAATCGGCCAGGTTGGAGATGTGTGGTGCATTGTGAGTGATCGTTTTACCCCATCATCAACATAAAACATTGAGAAACAAATGCTGTATAAAAGTTTATTGCATGATTCGCACAGCGTGCAAACAGGGCACACAAACAAATAAAGCACCAAAAGTGGCAAGAAATAGTACAATAATTGCAGTACAATGCAGTAATATGCACAAGCACAACCATAAGCACTTTTTCACAATGTACAGTTATTTAGGCTGCAATGAACAAACGTTTTTTGCTGGAGTAAAAGAAAGGCAAAATAACGAAACAAGGAACAGAAGAATTCGCACTGAAGACAATATTTATATATATAAATCTGCATGAACGTGTCAGAAACACAACGCTAGCTGTTGTCGCCAAAGCTCAAAAAGAGGCAGTGGAACTTTTTACGAAGGATAATTCTGCGAGTCGCCCGCGTATGTGCACTGTGGTTTGCATTCCACTGTGTCCAGGCCTGCCGGCAGCACGCCAACCATGTGTTCTTTGGCCGCAGTACTGTGGTGTGTGCCATTCGAACTAACGTAGCCCTGCACCGCAAACGTTGTTCTAATGCAACGTTGCGCTATACTTGTTGAGAATGCAGGTGCGCGCCCTGCCGTTTCCTTTTTATATATATTTTTTGCGTTTCTTGAAAACCACGGAACGACCATTAGCCGGGGCTTTGCCTTTTCTAACAATGCTTCTAAGTACTGCAGGACAACTGTCACTCAAACTAGTGAGAGAGGGACAGACGGGGGGAGCTAACAAAGGGATTGTAGAAGCGGGACCGTGAGAACGAACGACAAGAACGACAAGAACGACTCGGAGAGCGGACGAGAAGGGACCCAAGGACGACCGATCCGAAGAGATTTGTTTGGTGCATTCGGAATTACGTTTGTTTAAAGCTGCAAATGCATGTAAATAAATAACGTGAAAATATCGAAGCGTTTCTTCCACTCAACGAGCATCAAGCAACCATCTACACTGAAGAATTACATCGAACAATACTGTGCCACTCGATAACTCTTTTTCACATGCTATTTCCTCTATCTCATTCTGCGTGTGGGTTAACATCAATAATAATAATAATAATAATAATAATAATAATAATAATAATAATAATAATAATAATAATAAGCACAAGTGAAAATACTGAAACAAGACCATTTTATCGTTTAATTTGCTCCTGAAATCCGCTTCTACGCCAACGGCCGCGCCGTACCGCAGTATTTGGCAGAGGAAGCTGGGCCTTGAGGCACGTGACTGATGCGGTTTGTGTTGATGATTGGGCAGGGTATAAAGACTGAGTGTACGCCACTATGCTGTACGTCAACCGCGTAGAGCACCTAAGATTCAAGACAAGCTCTACACTTTTCAAAGCTATGAAGTGGACAAATTTGTGCAGTAGTGGGAGTGCGCTTGCAACAGCCACTAGGTGTGACACCCGTCGGTTTAGCTCCACAGTGCGAACCTAGGCATTTGAATGTGATATGTGAGCGCAATGTCACCATCTCTAGCACGAACAAGAGGTGAAAAGAACATAGCAAAAGCAGACACCTTTCTGGTTATGCTCCCTCTCTATGCCCTTATTTTGAAGCACTACATTTAAAATCACAGAAGCGGGTCCAACTCGATCAAAGCCCACAGGGCATGCTCAAAGAACTAACTGCTTGATCTAAGTGCTTGCATTGAAGTTGAATAATTTCTATTTTTGTAGTTCTTTCTGCGTTTACCTCACGAAAACAAAAACAAAAATTTCTTATTCATATGTTTGGTGAAATATTAACAAGGTCACTGAAGTTTGTTACAAAGGGTCTTTCAGTTAATTTGCCTCAGATTGTAATATAAAAAAAAAGTTCCGCAGGCGCGTTACAACGATGCAATCATATTAGTATTTACTGTCCATCTGACATTTTTTTTCAATTAACTCAGGCAAATAACTCTGGCTTATTGTTTACCCTACATTTAGGCTGTTCTTTTAAGCGAAAAATATTCATTCGAGAAGTTGAAAGCATTCGAACTAGTGTACGGGCAACGTACTTTAATAGTGCATCGGTTTCAATTTTTCCGGGATTTAAAAGGGGCCTTACAAGTTACAACACTTTTGAATATAGTCAGAGAACGGCGCAGGTCTATGGAGGATGCTCCTGTGAACATGTCAGGGAAATATTAATGCACTGCACGCACCACTCAATTCGCAATTTGGTTTTAAACTCAGCTGGAAAGCGCCTGCTCTTAATTTCAGTAAGTGACGTCACCGGGGCTACGACTACGCCACTTGCTTTTTTTCAGTCCTTTAAGAGATACACGCCCATTTCCTTCATTTGTTGAATTTAAAACGAACAAATAAAGCATAGCAGATTATCTCTCGTTCTCATGAAATCAGCCAACACTGCTCTTTTTTTTTTTTTTTTCAAGCGAATTAGCCGGCGCCTCCAGTGATGTCATTTGTTGAAGGAAGAGCGGGCGCTTTCCAGCTGTGCTCGAAACAATATCTTGGATTCCCTGGAGTGTGCAGTGCAATAATATTTGGCCCAAATGTTCACAGCAGCCCTTCACGACTGATCGGCACCTCTTTCTGACTCTACCCAGAAAAAAAAAAAGAAAAGAAAAAGAATAGAGGGCTTCAAGCTTGCACTAAGCCGCGAAAAGCTCATGCACAGCGAAGCTAATCGGTGACACGCTTATTGCTGTGACGAGGTTGAACTTGACCACGTATTCCAGATCTGCTCCGCGCCGTCGATTTCGTTCCCGCGTAGCGGCAAGCCTTCGATTTTCGGATCGCGGTTTCTTCCTCGCGAGTGCGATTTAGCTTCGGGCTACCCATGGCTGCATGCGTTTGTGCATAGCCTCGCGCCGTGAGAGGACGCATGCTCTCGCAGTGCGAAGCAATGCACAAACGCAGAGCTTCGCGAGACACTGAGCACCAGGCATATCAACGCATACAGGATTTTTCTTTCTCCTGCTTGCGGCCGCCAGCCGCCGTTTTGCCAGTGTATAGTAGTGGGCTTCAGCCATGTGCGCAGGTGAAGAAAAAAGCGCGCATGTCGTAGCGTCGTATGTGCTCGGGAACATCATCATCATCACCACTGTGCATTCGGCATTGCATAGTTCGCCCGGTCTCTTGGGGACATGAACTAAAGGTGATGAAATTTTTTTATTTTTTTTTTTTGGTTCTCCGGACAAGGAACGATTTGTTAAAAAAGCTTTGCTGTTTAAGGTGCTGTCGGACCCCTTAAAGAAAGTGCGCAAGGTTCGAATATACGACGGGACTGGGCACTTGCGTGCAGTGACATCAGCTCCTTCGAACATATACCAACAAGCAATCGATGATGCACATAGACCGTACGCATCAAGTAGCCGAGAGGGCGTAAAGTGTGGCCACGTCTTGTCAATACTCTTGTGGCGTGTCCAGTGCTGTATGCTTTCGTGCATCACCGATCATCTTGTTGTAGCATGTTTGAGAGTGCTGATGAGTCTTGGAAACGCTTCGTCACGTGGTACTTTTTCGAATCTCCCAGACCTTTTTAGGAGCCCAAAAACGTAAAGCCACTGAACCTATTACCATGATTTTACATTATCAGGCCAATAATTTACATGCTGCAAAATTCCCAATTGAACAATTTGTGTTTAACGCAACTGCTTGAAACTTAGATAACTATAATGTTAATTACCTCAGTTCATTGAAACAATAGCCTGAGATGGACAAGATAACAGCCAACAATACCAATATGGTAGCGTCCTTGAAGTTCACTCGTGAATTTTTATAAACCCTGGCGTAATTGTTAAGTGACGCACCCTGCGTGTTACCGTGTTTTGGACAACCTCTTTCTGCTTCCGGTCGACAAATCACGAAGCTAACAAAGCTACCTGCTTCATTTAACGGTTAAAGGGCTGTTCATCCTACTGGAGCTGTTGTCATGAAACTCCTTTTTTAAAACACACCACCGGCTGGGCTGTGCGATATATTTCTGCGCACACATTGAAACATTTCAGTAGAGTTTTAGCAATAGCGAAATAAAAACCGATATACAGGGCGTCCCACTTAAACGTAATGTAATTTTTTAAACGTAATGTTAGTTAGTTTTTAAAAATGACGGAACCTGCTAGCGAGTTGCAACAAACTCGGCCGTGTAAAGGATCAAGTCTCCTAGTGTTACGAGTTTTTTTTTTCATTCTTCATGATAAATTAATTAGAATAAACTAATTACCGAACTTTCTATTTGTTCGCTTAGTAAGAAATTGTCGATACAACAAATTCATATTTGCGTGCGCCCAATTCCTTCACAATGCCAATGCCCCGAAATTTGTAGATCAAATAAAAAAAAAATCCTTTAAGCAGAATTGATAGGTATTTTGATACGTACCGTTAAAGAAAGCCCACGAAATGTAAAAGTAACCACGTGACAGCGCCACTAATTAGGCGAAAAAAAAAAACTATACATGCGCTTGTACCTGCAGCGCTGTAGCAATCAGACGCACAGTGCGAGTGACGACGAAAGTGCATTATTACGCTCCGTAGTGACGTTGCATAAAGATGTGTTTTTTATTAAATGTGGGAGCATGGGAATGTAGGCTGCATAAAGATATTATTCTCTTCGATTCGTCGAATGAAGCCTGTGCACGCACAAACACGTATCTTGTGGCCACCACAAACGCCAAAGATTGTCTCGGACAGCGCTGCAGAGACAAGCGGACGTTCTTCCCTGATCGGCTGCCTCGAAGCGCTAATTTAGTGGCGCTATCAAACGGTTATTGTTGTATATCGCGGGCTTTCTTTCACGGCACATACAAGCAGACCATTTCACATTTCAATTTGATCTACAAGTATCTCAGCGACAATGTCTTGCTGAAGCGAATAGTTAAACAAGTTGTCTCATTAGTTTCGGCCAATTTATTGATTTTGGAAAACGAAAAAAGAAATTGTAACACTAGGGCACTTGATCCTCAACATGCGTGAATTTTTTGCAAATCACTAAGACGCTCCATCATTTTTGAAAACCTGGTTACACTTAGGTGGGACATCCTATGTGTCGGGGCAACCAAAGAGAGAAAAATGTATGGTACTCAGCTCATAAGGCAGAACTATATCTTGCATACTCATGCCACACCAAATACAACAAGGAGATTTAAAGCACATAACAAAATAACACACTGCAATCTAAAGTTCGGCAGCAATAAAGGTATCACAGTACACCTTTGCTTTTGTTAGATTATGACTAAATGTGCAAAGAAATGGCAACTAGGGTCGTTATCGGCCGCTACACGAGAAAAGCAACTTTGCACTGCTGGCAAGTAGCAGTTTCAGATTATACCACGATATAAGCCGCCCTTGATTGCTACATAACCACCCAAAAGCGAAAATAGACATTTTCTTCTTACTTCGCACTTCATGACTGTGCGAAAAAAAAAAAAAAAAACATTCGTGAAACCTTATACAAAGAGTGAAGGGAGACTCATAACAAAGTAAACTACGTCCCAAAGCATTTAAACGGCGAAAGTAAATGTGTAATACACGACAGAAGACCAAGAAATGAGCAAATTGTAATAAGTCAGAATCGCATATGCATGTCACAGTTCCTAGAATGCGCGAAGCTTCCTTACAGAACATGTTGAGGCAAGAGAAATTGTTTTTATCAGGATGACACTACAACAGCCATGTCTGCCTTGAAAATAAAAAACTTCACAATTTAATACGAAAACGTACTTAACAGCTGCCGTCTGCAACAAGCCATATTCCCGGAACACACGCGTAGGCCAAGGATCGGGAGCGCGGTCGAATCTTGCACTTGGATAGAAGAGGGGAGAAGAAAGTCCCAGACCAACTTCTCGACGTAAAATACGTCAGCTGGCTTGGTGGCAGTGCACTTTCCTTCTTTTTCTTTGCAGCGGCCCTCCTGTCGTGTCTGTCTTCTCCTCGGACATACAAAAGAAAGAAGGGCACCGTACCATGAGAAAAAAAAAATAGAACAGACGGAGAGGACGGTAAATTCTTACAACGTTTGTAGGTACAGCGATTGTTAGCTATCAGGATGGCAGTAAACGAAAGAAAAATAAACGCACAGTTGAAGAGAGCAAAGATGAAAACTATTTACTAGGGTAATTAAACGGACTGAATAAAGCATAACCACACACTTCGCACAGCCGCCGACTTCGCTCGCATGACGGACATCGCGCTCCCTTTCGCGGTCAGTCAGGTGACTTTCGTTCAGTTCGTTTTCCCTCGCTTTTATTTTCGTTTTGCCTTTTTTTTTATTTTTGCATGTGACGACTTCTCCGGCAGCTCCGGGCACTTGCGCTCATGCGCATTGTCACGAATGCACAAACACATGCGCCCACGAACACTGCTCAACGGGTTTTCAACGAGGCAGAGTGGCCCCCAGACCGAGAAACCTTTCTTCTAGGCCGTCCAAGGAGAGATTCTTGTAAACACGGAAATATGAAGGGGTGGGGGGAGTGCCCGATAACTGTCTCTCCGGAGAGGACACCTCAACCGCTACACTCAAGGGGAAGGGGATATGAAAGAAAAGGAACGAAAGAGGGAGTTCGAAGCACACGCACACACAAACACACAAGTCCCACCGAGTCAGTCAGCAGCGAATCTAGGCCTCTAACATTCACGCAGTGAAAGAGGGGAGGGGGAAGAGAGTGACAGGGAAAGGAATAAATATAAAATAACTAAAAGGGTTTGCCAGAGGTCACGTACACTGTTCTGAAAAATGCTTAAATAACATTTCCTGCAGTGTTTGTGCCCCTCCCAACACAGTCGGTATCCCCACTGCTTCCAAGCGGCGCGTGCGCAAGGAGCCAGGACGGACGACAGGGCGAGAAAAAAGAAAAAAAAAGAAAAAAGACTGCTAGATTTTTCACATTCTGCACGGCCGTGACAAAGTGAAGAAATCGCGGTGTGGCCATGGCTGCCTGAACAGCTCGCGGTGCCCACCTTTCCCACGAAGAGGCCTGGGTGCAACAGCCCGAGCCCGCCGCAGTGGCGCCAGTCGGATATGCAGCGTTCATTGTTCGCGTCGACCTGCGAGGTTGCTTTGCCGCTGCAATATGTCAACGGCTGATGCACACACACATTCCTGGAATGCACGCAGTGGAAGGAGCTCTCAGTTTGAGCGCAAGTGCTGCCAAGGGGATTCGAGACACAACAGCGTGGAGCGAGGAATTATCCGCGAGCACGGGGACAAAAAAGGTCTACGCGAATGTCGCGGCTCGTTAAGTGTGTCAACCTTCGAACCAGCAGAAGAAAGAGCGGTTTTCGACGTGCGGTGGATCGCCGAAGTATATTTTGGAAAGTTCACTTTCCATACGGCCTCATCTAGCGAGTCTCTCCGGCCCTGTTCGTCGCCACAAGAAGTTTCGAAAGCTCTTCTGAGCTACCCCCTGATGGGACTGTTCTACGAACATCTTGGACACTCGCCCCTCTTTTTCGTTTTCCCATGCATTCTTTCCTAAAGGAGCACTAAAATTGACGTCACTGCCTCGCCTGTGCTATTTTGGGAGTCACGCATATTTGCCTGCAGAGAATATTGTGGCGGCATCACGGGACGTCTGGGACGGCCACGGCCCCTGCGTCTACGTGGTTCAACATCGAGCCCCCCCCCCCCCTTCTTACTCTGCCCCCCTCGTGCCACCCTCTTCCCTCTGCCTGGTCACTGCGCGTGCTTAGACACGTTAATGCACCTGCAGCTACACTCTGTTTGAGTAGTTCCGTGCAGCGCAGCCAAGGCCATGCGACCATGACCGGAGTAGCGGCTAGAAATAAACGTTGCGGGAAGGCCTACTTACAATTTTTTTTTAATCGGTCGACTGATATCTCCACTTCTACAGACCCTATTTAAACACGTCACTAGAATGAGCGCATAGATGCATTCTCAAAGGCAATACAAAAAGAATTGTTTAGCTCGATTCGTTACTTTTTTTTTTAAAGAAAGCATATTATCCATTTTAGTTGTTATTAGGCCGGTTTACAAGACAGATCCAAATAATTTGCAGGTGATAATATACAATGACGCAGCGTTTATTATACTGATTGTACAGAAAGATAACTTGATGGATACGTGATCTATAACAGAAAAACACATTTTAATACTAATATCTTTATAACGTCATTATGAATACAGCTACGGCCATAGTTTTGTGAGACTGCGTGTATCTCCATAAAGACATTCTACGGGCTAAATCTCACACCCCTACGTGCAAATTTGTAGAAGCTATTCTCATCTAGCTTTAAAAACACGTGTTTCAAACAATGGCAATTCGGCCGGATATCTTACTCCTATATCTTTCTGTAACAGACCCGATTCTTCTAGTACTACTCAATTCTACATAACCGATATTGTTATTTGTTAAATCGTACAAAAATTTACTTGATTTTGACAAAAATAACACACGCACTTCAAAAAGTATACTGGTTCACTCACCGACGCAGTCGTTGTGCCTGGTATCCGTGGCTGACATTCGATCACTCCCCAACACTCGCACGACGTAGGTTCCAGCGACGCTCTGCTGTTGTCGACCACAGTATCCCTTGGTGTTCATCGCTGCTTGTAACGTTTACAAGATACACGAAACGATTTAATTTTTTCCTAACGCGGCTGTAGGCCTGCCACTTCGCGTAAGCAACGCAACGGTTCGACTGTGCAGCTAGGACCGGCGCCATGTTAGGTTTGAGAGGCCTTGTCGGGCTGCGACGTCACTCCTCCAGCAGCCAATGAGAGCTGCCGGACGCGGTCAGGCGGTGGTACCGGAGGATTTGCGGGTAGCTACCGGAGGGAAATACGAGCTCCGGTCGTTGTTCGCCGGAGGACAATCATGGAAGGGGCCCCGTTTCCCTCCGTGCTTCGCGCGCCGGATTGAAACCGCAGCGAGGCCTCGCACGTACTCCGGCACATCCCGATGCGTCGGGAATATGGCGACGTCACAGGAGGTTAGCGGGAGTATTATCGTGCAAGACCTCCCAGCTGGGTATATTTTCGTTTACAGTGTAGGCTTTGAGAGCTGCGAAGACAGCCTCTGGTGGCCGGCACTGACTATTCCGTGGCGGGCGGTCCCGGAAACGCCGAGCACTCACTCGGAAACTTGCTAGAAATGGCTCCGGCGGGCGACATTGACTGTGTCGACGCGGTCGTTCTTGTCCACAAGGCAGCAAGCCATGTTAAGCCGCCAAACCAAGTTCGGGTGGGCGACACTGGCTGGCTCGTGGTGGTCGCTGCAGGTTTCGGCCACGCTGCGATTTAACGGGGTGACCTCCTGAAGACAGAAGCGGGCGGCAGTGGCTGCTAAGGCGCAGTTTTGCAGGCCCTTCACGCGTGCCTTGTCTTTCCCTTGAAAGTGATGTAGCACTTTCCTGAAAGTAGGCTGAACCAACGGACCCCGACGACAACCCTCCCGAAGGAGAGGCGCCCAAGTCCCGGGGTGCGGGTGCGACGCCCAAGCCAGGAGCAGACCCCGGCTGCAGTGGCGGGTCCCCGACAAAAGCGGCCTCATCCGCGGCACAGACACTGCCACCCCCTGGAAGGGCACCGCAGGGCGAACCGGGAACCCCAGCACGCTCGGCCAATGACTGCCCCAACGACCGGGGGCGTGACCGCGAGCCTCCTTGGCACGTTCCCTGGACGGCATCACCTCCACACAGGTCATAGTGAGGCTCCTCGGCGAACAACAACGTTTCATGATGCGCACGGTGTTCAGGGGGCGCCATGGAAGTGGTTAGAGATGGCTGGTCCATGGCATCTGACTCACATGGCGGCTGGGCAGGACCACCAGTGTAAACAGGGTCCGAGCGCCGTGGCTGGAATTCAGTCTCTTGTGTTGAAAGCTGAGTCGAAGAACAAATCCCGGGACCGATCAGCACGTCAGGGCAGGCCCTGATGCTCTCTGGCGATGAGCTGCAGTCCGAAGCCACAGCCTCGAGGTAGCGCCCCTCCTGAGCTGCTTCCTCGGTAGTGTAGTTCAAGGGACTGTTGGCATGGACATGGGGAAGCGGGCCAAAAGCCGCGATGAACTTGACACACCATTCCTGCCAGGTCTTCTGCCTAACGCCTTGGTAGCGATGCCAGGCCACGGCACGTTCTCCAAGGTGGCTTAAGGCCACCTGCAATTTCTGCTGGTCCGACCAGGCATAGCGAGTCCCGAGGTGGTTGAGGTTATCGATCCAGAGGATCGCGTCGTCCTCAAAAGCATGGAACTCCGGGATCATACATGCACTCGGCGATGGTGATGCCGCACCGGGAGTTACCATGCCGAAGACATTAAGTTGCTCGAAGAGCAACGACATGGCCCGCATGACGTCGGTGAGTTGACCGACCGAGGCATTCGGGTAAGAAGGGTCGGCGGCCGCGGAAAATACGGCGGGCTCTGTCCTCCCGACGGCGGTGTCCATGTCCGAGGACGCTTGGACAGCGTCCCTGTGCGGCTCATGTGCCGACGTAGGTCGAGGCGAGGGGGTGTTACCACAGGAAGCATGAGCGCCATCCCGTGGTAACAGGAGGCCCTGCGTGGGCGTGGGTCCCATGGGTGCTTCCGGCGGCAGAAGGGTTGCGGGGTCCATGGTCGCGTAATGGTGGACGGCGTCCCTGGAGTGGAGCACCTGCTGCGCCGATGACCCGCGAGGACGCCCTCAGCGTCTGTCTTTTGTCGACTGCGCCATTGTAATGTGAGGCTGCATGTAATCTGGCAGCCTTGTGTTGCATGTTGAGTTAGGCAGGACTCAGTTTCGTAGCCGTTCTACGCGCGCGTGTGCACCAGTACAGTAGTGATTCCGTGTCATGATGCCTATTAAAGCCTTGCTTGTCGTATAATCGCCTTGTCTACGTCGCCGAGTCCTCACATTTGGCGCAGTCGACGACGAACTATGCCGGGGAAACCGGAGCCACCCGTCTGCCTCGTGTGAGTTGGTCTTTGTTACCCGTTGCCTGCTTCTGCCTTCCCTAAGCCTACTTCGAACTACCCGCCTGCACATCGACTACAATGCCGCTCATAAACTGGAATGAAGCCACTGTGGAAGACCTCCATGGTTTCACAACGGACTTTATTCGCCATGAGCTTTCGCGTCGTAACCTGGAGACGACTGGTTCAAAAGACGAGATGATTGAACGGTTGCTGTGCCTACAACTGCCAAGGCAGTGCTTTCGTGGATTCAAACTGCGAGCTTTTACCGACGCTTCATCCCAAATTTCGCCAAGGTCGTGGCTCCTCTTCAGCACATTGTACGAACGGGAGCTTTTCAATGGTCATCAGACTGCGAGTCAGCATTTTATGCCATCCGCGAAGCCCTCACTTCAGCACCTATTCTTGGCCATTTTCATCCCTCTGCCCAAACTACTGTGTCTACGGACGCTTCCGCCTCAGCCCTTGGAGCAGTACTATCACAGTGTCAAGATGGTAACGATGTGGTAATCGAGTATGCCAGCAGAGCATTAACGCCGGCTGAAAAAAAACTGCACAGCAATGTGTGGGAGTGCCTGGCCGTACATTGGGCCATTTGTCACAAATTCCGTAGCTATCTTTTGAACAAGAAATTTTGTCTTCTCACAGACAACTGGACTGTAGCCTGCCTCACCTCAAATATGAAACCATCGCGGCGTTTTACCAGTATGCTGATGGACCTTGTTGAGTTTGAATTCACTGTACAGCACAAGCCTGGTAAGCAAAACGTGATCACTGATATGCTGTCACGTCTATCTTGTAGTGTTTTTGAACCCATGACCACACTTCGCCAGCTTCAAGAGCAAGATCAGGAGTGTTTTGCCATACGCCAACGCCTACTAGACAATACTGGTCCGCCTCGAGATTTTGTCATCATTGACAACATACTGTACCACTGCACGTCTCCTACCCTGAACACCATTGTTGTTCCACGCAAGTTACGCCAGACAGTCCTTGAACTGGCACATGATCATAGTGGCCATATGGACACCAGGCGCACACTGAAGAAGGTTCAAGAACGCTACTGGTGGCCCAAAATGAGATCTCTAATCAAACAATATGTTCATGGATGTCAAACTTGTCAAATTAACAACCGATCTGTGACCAAGAATGTCGGTAAAATGGAATTCATGCCAACATCGGAGATTCCATTCTCTGCCATTGCTCTGGATCATGTGACAATGCCCTGCACCGACAGCAGCAGATACATACTTAATGTTATAGACTTTGCAACACGCTTTATAGTTCCAGCAGCGGTCTCTACAACTTCAACAAGAGAAGTCATCCAACATATGTATTCTGTGTTTTATCGATATGGTGTTCCAGACCACTGCCTGTCTGACCACGCTCGTGCTTTTGAGTCGAACGACTTCAAGCGTTTTCTCCATCTTCATGGAATTCAGCAACACTTTTCAGTCGCCTATCGCGCAGCAAGTAATGGGCTGGTAGAGAGAAGCAATGATACACTCGTCTCAGTACTTAGGAAGATGTGCAGTTCCGATCCGTTTCGTTGGGAAAAAAAAAACTCTGTGCTGCCGCATTTGCCGTGAACACAAGCCTCAATGCCAGTTTACAGTTTTCGCCATTTGAATTGCTCCATGGTTACATTCCAAAGCTACCCAAAGAAAGGTTTCGCCGTCCAGGGGATGAGACCCTCGAAGCAAGACTTCTGGACCTTGCGAGGACTCGTGCTGAAGCACAAGGAAACACTGTACGGGCACAGCAGAATCGCAAGCGTACATATGATAAAACCCATCGGGACAGCACCTTTCGTGTGGGTCAGTATGTGTGGCTCCAACGCCAAGAGCCCGTAACTGATGGTACAACTAAGCTCGCTCCGACATTTAAAGGCCCCTACAAGATCACAGAACAGAAAACGCCTATCACATTTGTGATTCGCCGTGTCAGTCCTTATATGGACAATCCTTCGGCAGCCGACGAAAAGGTTGCCCATGTCAGCCAACTGAAGCCATTCCATCAGTCATATATTGATTCAGCACTTTTTCAAGTCCAGCCTCTCCAACCTGGCACTTCAGACAGACAACGAACCCCTGCCACTTCTGACGGGTTGCTACCTCAGACAGTCATTGATGACTCTTCGCGAGGTGATGATCCTTCGGGACCGTCAAGTGAACCACCTGATTCTCCTCCCGGCGACAATGAATGTGCGGAGTTACGCCGTCCTGACCGCCCTCGGCGTCTCGTCCAGCCGCCCCGGTGGCTACAAGACTATGAGATTTGAAAAAACGGGGTGGGGTGGGATATCGAAAGCCCATTGAGCACTTCAAAAAAAAAAAAAAAGAGGGGTCGGATGTGAGGCTGCATGTAATCTGGCAGCCTTGTGTTGCATGTTGAGTTAGGCAGGACTCAGTTTCGTAGCCGTTCTACGCGCGCGTGTGCACCAGTACAGTAGTGATGCCGTGTCATGATGCCTATTAAAGCCTTGCTTGTCGTATAATCGCCTTGTCTACGTCGCCGAGTCCTCACAGTAAAGAAGAGAGACGTAGACACAGCGCCTTAGCTGCAGGCCGGCTGTTCTATTCTGACTTCCTCGTCTTTCTCTTCGTCTGCTCCTCTTGCACTTCGCTCCTCTAGCGCGAGCGTCTTCGGCACGGCGAGCTCTCTGTTTTTATACAATATATATATATATATATATATATATATATATATATATATATATATATATATATATATATATATATATACGGTACTTTAATCGTGCGCGGTGTTGACAAACCATTAACAAAGCCATTAACAAATGGCGTTCAAGGGCTCATTTCGCAGCAATTCCGGTGTCGGTGTCCTTGGTAGTGAAAACGAGTCTCAATCCTAATAATGGTGCCTCCTTCATCGGCAAGTTCCGATGGCGCATTTGTGTCGAACGGCGCAAGACGAAGAGGGAGGCCACGCAGCAGCGCAGGCCATTGTGTCGTGACAGTTACGTGGCTAGGCGACTGAAGAGCATGACAAGCGAAAGAGAGCGCGATGAGAATGGCACCAGTATCGCGTTCAACTCTTAAGGCCGAGCTTGTGGGACCCATATTTTTTTTTTCCACGCATTCACTTAAATCACGCATACGACGCTTTGCGCCGGCTCTGCGTCCGCGGTGCATGCGGCTGTAGAACGTCTCGTGCATGTGATGGATATTGCCACGTGCGTGTTGCGTTCCGTATATCTCGGGACGACCCGCGTGAGCGCCTCACGAAAAAAAAAAGATTATGACGGCTCCACTAACGTGAAACCTGCAGGAAGCTGCGAAGCATGAGGTGATGCGCCGGTGTCTCCTGTACAGGAAGCGTCAATCGCTGCTAATGGGCGAGCTTTGCTGTGGTCTCGACAACGACGTTAGACGCCGACAGCTCGGGCGCATTAGGAGAAACCAAGGAGGTTTAAAGAAAATGCTGGAGTGGCAGCGCCCGCTGAACCCTACCGCGACAAGTGAAGCCGGCGTTTGCCCTTAGTTCAGCCCTAAAAGCTTGCCCGAGTGTCCAGAAACCAGTATCAGTTCGAGCGTTCTTGACCTGCTAATGTAAACTATAGACTAATTGTAATGTAAAAGCGCGATGTTTTGATTTAATAGACTACCATTGAACATCTATCAATGCCGCGATATTGCACACAAATTTTCTCGACATTCATGTTTCATCCAAAAACCTGTGGCACGAACAGGCACATCAAGGATTGTCTGCCTAGCAAAGTTGATCGCTTTAAAGGTGCTAGAAGCGTGAGGAAAACGCTTTTTCTTTTGTGCTACTTGAATGCTGTTAGTCGATGCCCTGAGTAAGATGGCGGCAGCCGGCTTCACCTTTAGCACAAAATCGCCACTCCAGATTTTTTTTTTAAACCTCCTTGGGAGAAACTCGTTAGAATCGTTATTTTTTCTTTTTTGGAAACGGCCATGTGTTGGCCGTTTCCAAGGAGAACACTTCGGTGCGTGGTAGATGGTCTGGACTCCCGGCCCTTTTCGGAGGAGAAACTTTTAGGTGCATGGAAGCACGCGGACAACGCCCAGCGCAACTTCAAGGCCCTTCTTAATTTTTTGTGTGACACAGGTTTAGATGCCCGTCTCTAATACTGTTCTGTAAAGACTACAACCGCTTATAAGACGTCTATAGTGACTCATTTTACTTTACCGTCGTCACCTCTCGTACCTCCCTCTCCCTCTATTTATCGCTTTGCCCGTTACCCATGTGAGGAGTAGCAGACCAGAGACTCACTCTCCAGGCCGACATCTCCTCTTTTCCCCTCATTAAATGCTTTCTTCTTCCTCTTCTTCGTTAGAATCGCTTCTGACACGACAACACTACACATGTACACTGTTTGGGTGCACTGCTTTCAGGATCGGCCCACACAATCTTTCGAAACCGAATGTAACAAAATATTCTGTAATTAATGCTGACTATTGAATCCTGCATATTACTATAATATCAATTCGTTTAAATCATGTTAGTTTATCTCGAACCGGTTTTATCCATTATACGCTTGTATTTCGACCATCGTTTGACAACTTGATTTACCGTGACGACAAGAGACGCCGAGTCCGAGACCCTAATGTGCTTCGCCTCTGAAAAGGGGGAGGAAAATACTTGGATCGAGCCGTGAGCAGAGCCGGTCAGCGATGCAGTTGCCACTCTAAACATGCCCTGCAAACAGTTTATAGTGCGACTTCCTAGGCGTTCGCTCAAGGACAAAAGTACCTCCAATACCATTGGAGGTACTTGTGGCCTTTAAGTGTTGTCGTTTTGCCGGTTTTTATTGTTTGTGACGCACCCCTTTGGCCTTTAAGTATTGTTGTCGTTTTGCCGGTTTTTATTGTTCGTGACGCACACCTTCGGCCCCCTAAGTATTGTTGACTGTCCTCCAGTGTGCGTGTTATGCAGAGACGTTGGTGTTCGCTCTATGCGACCCAATCCTACAAAGTTTCTGCTAGCAACACTTATTGCTTCCTTTGGCCTGGTTTCCTTCCTCCAGCAGCGTCACTTTTGTAATCAAATGGACTGGCGCGAAAACTGAAAAGTAAGTCATGGAGCATGCAATGTGTCTAGATACGATTTAATGCCACATTGCTTCAAGATATGATATCCCTCGTAGTTTCCTGATTAACGCGAGTGTCATGCCCTTGCCGCCCCTTGTGACTTGTATAAGTGTACGTACGTTTTTTCAATAAACATAGCTGGAAGTTAGCGCCCGTCCTGTGCTCTTTGTCTGTCCGTGTGTCCCTTTGCGCTACAATTTTTAAAGAACTCCAATACCAAGCATGCACGTATTGTACCAAGATGAACCTCACGCGACGCTGTAACGTGTAGCATGTTGCCACACGTGATTTTGCGACACTATCCACGAAGAAACAACTAGCGGACGAGGCGGCCTTCCCTCCGTCTTTGGAAGCATATGTGTGTTTGCCTTCACTGCATGCATGCAGTAGCTCCTATGCGCTACGAATCGCGCATGCAATCCCATAACGAAAAAAAGAAAAGAAGAAGCTCGCGCTACCTCATTTTTTATTAAAAATTTCCAGCAATTTTTTCATTACTTTTAGAAATAGTACGGCTTCTTTCCTCACCTGAATCGAGTCTTGGCCAATATTCCCCGCAGCAGACATGCGACGTGATAGAAGAAAAAGGAGACGAAATTTGCAACTCTTCAGTGCTTAATGTTGTCGTCAGCCGCTACAACACTTTCCTTATTGCACGTAAAAGGAATCACCGCCCCTTCCGCTCAGTGAAAATGGTCGCACGGCAAATCCGCGCTAGTATAAACACAGAGACGCTCGTTCCAAACAGGCCGTCCGTCCGTCCGTTCTTTTTCTTTCTTTCTTTCTTTGCATTTCACGCTATGCAAATGCAGTCGCGGCTGCGGGGATCGAACCCGCAACTTCTAGCTAAGCACGCACAAGCTAGCACGATTACTCTCCACAACGCCCGAAATATTCTGCACCTCACACTGGGCACTACACTGACTGCGTGCCTTTAGGGTCGACCGATTATCGTGAGTAGAACTGTGCGCGACATCGGACGGCGAAGGGACGACCTAGAACAGCCTCGCTGTTAATAAGCTGCGATAATGCAGACCTTTAAGTTAGCACGCACGCAGCTATGTATGATTATAAATCAACATTTATCGCATTGCGAACCCACCGGGTGTGAACCGTACAGCGAAGAGCTGCGGAAATGATTCGTAGGAAAACGGTCCAACCCTATATATTGTCTAACAGTGTTTCTATATGAGGTGCCTATCCGTTGACCATACCATTCCCCTCGGAATGAGGCCGCAAAAGCCGGGAATCGAACCGCCGACCTCGTGCAACAGAAAGGAGCAGAAACCGCTGCGATGGGGGAAGAAAGAAGCACAAAATTCTCGTGTGGTCAAGCAATCACGAGTTCTGCGATTTCCTGTTATCCCATCAGTCGTATTAATTCCTTCTCTCGGGATATTTCTTGCTCGAAGGTTGTTTCGTTTTTTTTTTCGGCGTGTCTCGAATTCCTTCACTGTACGCGCCGTTCACCATGTGCGACTGTCCGGTGTGTAATACCCAGCACGCGACTGTATATATATATATATATATATATATATATATATATATATATATATATATATATATATATATATATATATATATATATAGCCGACACGACGGGCTTCGAAACCGCGATATGTTGGTTACGTATGCACGAAATTTCCGCGTCGCGTGGTATCATCTCTGTTCATGGGCATTCCTTAGTTTTTACGGTACGATACGTGCAGCGGCACGCTGGACGTGTCAGTCTGCCAAGGTGGGCGAAAAAAAATTTTAGAAAAATGAATCTCAGCAACCAAATAAGCCTGCACGCTGAAGTCGTGTAAGAAGAAATCGCTTCATGTATTCCTTGTATTGGACCCATTGTGTTTGGACGTCTTCGAGTGTCGCCAGAAGCGACCTTTGCAACGACGTGAGATGTGAACGATGTGCAGAGAGCACACGCTATCCGTGCAGGCCGTGCATGTATTGAAGCATGGCCTGCCTATATATACACGCGCTCGACGCCCCCTTTTCTATCGGTGACGTCGGTGGAGAGCGGCGCACATCTAGAGGCGATATGCATCGCTCTTCGATAAGGAGCCGGAAACATGACGGCCTCCAGATAAGCCTCAGCTGCCAGGGTAACTTCACGTGGAGATAGGGATTTTTCCGAGGTCTTTTGTGAAATGCGTGGATGTTCATTGTAAGCAGCAAATAAGCCGGATCTGCCAACGCGTGCACAGTCTATGGATATCTCTAAAACGATTTTTAAACGCCCTGAAGAAAGAATACAGTAAAACATACTTATTTAAGAAATAATCGTGCGTTTGTTAACTACCACACTATAAATGGCTAGATTCTCATGGGAATGTAAGCTAACTATATGCCATTCGTGCATATACCGCAACTTACGCGATTGCATTGTTCGCCCTCTGCCGACAAATGCTCGAACGAAGAAGGCTCCCTGTACACAGCGTCGGATTTTATTATAATCATGAGTTTATTTATTTTCCTAGGTTGCAGCTGCACAGCCATACCGGCACCAATACGAGAGAACATTTCGTATTCTTGGCTTCAAAGAAAGCCTGCCAGACATCGTGCTAATGGATCGAGTCGTCACAATCCATCACTTCAAGAGCACCACACTCCATACCTTAAGCCGGCCGGGACCGGAACGGGACGCCGTTCAGCTCCCCAGACATGACAAAGTATCACTACAAGGCCTTTTTAAAGTGTCTGTGTTTTACGGTATTATATCAACTTCAAGTTGTTGGGAACGGAACAAGAATTTATGCCCTTTCTCTCATCGCGGAAGGCCGCAGCGGCCTACAAGAAGGCAAGCGTACCCTCAAAACCCGCGATATCTCTACAGCTGACAGTAGTGCCAATACATCTGTGAGCGCAATTGCTCACCCGTGTCAGTTTTCTCCGTGTGCTGTCTCCCAGTGACCCCGTCGAAGCAGTTTTCTCAATTGTTGGGCAGCTGAATCGATCCACCGACCGGAACCGTTCTGCATTCTGCTCCATCCAGAAGGTCGTGTTCGTGAGAATAATCAATCAATTAGGAAATATAGGGCAGGCACTCTTCGCGCATCCTGTCCCACAGTTACAGCTAAATACAGATAGCCACTAATGCCCGTTGGCTGGCATGTAGAGGCGTCAGCAAACGAGAATAGTGCGGCGTATCTTTACGGCAGTGCCACGGAGAAATCCATAAGGCACGGAGGAAACCGCCGCCATACGCGCGGTCGGCCGGCGCGCTTATGGAGGAATACGGGTTCGCATAGGTGGATGCCTTCGCGAAGGGACTGAGTTGTTGCACATAAACCTCGGGAAAAAGGCCATGAAGTTTAGGTCTTATTGTGCTTTAGCACGGATATGCCTGATCACGCACTGAAAATCTACCAGTTCTTTGTTTGCTTGTCTTTTTTTTTTTGGAAGTCCGAAAGCATACCTGGCATCCACCGGTTTGTAGCACAAGGGTTGATGCACATATCCCCTTCACAAACGTTACTCCACCTTGCGGGTTTCCGCAGAACTCCTTTGCCATTCTTGGCACTTGAGTTGAAAAAACCGGCATCCACAGTCCAGAGTCAGGCAGCGTGAACGCTACTCGTACCAAAAGCCACGCGACCAAGTAGTGGCGTCATCGTAAGTCGACGTGATGTCATGGTAACGTCGCAACCTGAGGTTATACGTGACGACGTCACGATGACGTCATGTGACCACGTCATTACCTGGAAAAAGCTCCGATTGATGTCGAATTTCTGATGGTTCAGCGAACAAAGCCATATTACAGCTTTGAGAAAAAAAACACCGCCATATCCACAAAGTGAATGATGTTAGAGGAGCTTGCTGAGAGATGATCGGGTAACCCGCGAGTCCTGTTGCAATGCGTTTTCCCATGCTTTTGCGTGACACCCGCCATGGTAGCAGAGCGGATATATGGTGTTAGATTGCCGTGCTCGAGATGCCGGGATCGAACCCCACCGATGGCGGCCGCATTTTAATGCGGACGCAATGCAAACAAAAAAAGGAAACAAAGAAAAAATTAAAGAAAAAAGAAAACGCACGCACAGACGTGCACTTATATTTAGGTGTACGTTAGAGAACCCCAGGTGGTAAAAATTAACGCGGAGCCAGCCACTACGGCGTGTCTCATAACCACATCGTGGTTTTGTCACGTAAAACCCTAATAATTATTATTATCGTGCTTTTCCACGCTTTCTGCGCTTGGACAGTCGTCATAGCGACGGTCTTCTCGCGCTTCACGAAGTACGAGACATCGCTACAAAAATGCCGGCCCATGTTGCTTGCTGCTTTCGCATTCCAACACGTCAGCAGTCCTTTGTGCGAACTCTTCGAAACGCTGGAGGCAAAGCTCGCCGTAGTTAACCTCAAAGACCAACGGCAACTCTTTTGCAAGGTTTCTACAAAGTCAACAGCGCTGTCGAAGCCACAAGGTTCCTATAGAAGTCATATTGCCTTACTCCTCCTTCTATATAAGAAAGAAATAAACTTCAAACTTCAAGCACAAAATTTCAAGGAGACCCTCGAGGTCACGTCCACCTCAGGT
The DNA here is from genome assembly GCA_013339685.2 of Hyalomma asiaticum. NCBI lineage: Eukaryota > Metazoa > Arthropoda > Arachnida > Ixodida > Ixodidae > Hyalomma > Hyalomma asiaticum. The sequence goes on along the minus strand of CM023483.1, from coordinate 128,987,464 downwards.
CCATGGTCCAGGACCTTAGCCCCATCCACCAAGGCCCCATCCACCTCGGGGCTACTCCGGGCGTCGCTAAGGGCACTGTGCGTTTTAAGGAAAACTCAGAAGCCCTTACCCTACCGGCAAATAGGACAAAGTGAAGCTTGGCGCGGGCGTACCTTTGTTCTTTCTTTCTTGATGCCTTTCTTCTGCTGCTTCACTCTCCTCCTTTTGTTCATTTCTTTCTCTTTTTTTCTTACTTTCTATTGCTGCCTTCCTTTCCCTCTTTCTTTTGTTTCTTTTTTTCTTTCTATGGTCCCATCTGTCGTTGCCTCCTACTTTCATTCTTTCCTTCTTTCTTTCTCCGTTTGCCGAACTACAATGGAGATCGTGCACGTGTCACGGGCGTTTTGCTTCTTCACTCAGATAAAACCGAGAGTGGCTGAATCGGCTACATCCTGGTAGTCTCGCAAGCCAGAGTTCTTCAGTGGTTCCAACCCGCAGCCCGGCGAGCAGTTGTTATTTTCAGTCTATGTTATTGCTCAAAGCAATAACAGTGGAAGTGCGTGCGTGAGTCAGCCGTCGATTAGCTTAAACAGAGAGGAGATAGAATGCCTTAGCAGTTGTCTATCGCGTAGACCGGCACGTGTAACAGGTTGACAGGTGGCGCTACCATTCCGAGCATGCGCAGATAAGCTGTGTGTCTTCTTTCTTTTTCGCCTCTGTGCTCTGCACAGTTGTCAGTCTGCGTTCGTGTTGTACACTTCTCTCCTTGTGTCCGTGTCTTGCACGCCTCCTCTTTTGACTATGGACCCTTACCAACTCGCTCAACTTTCTGTCCTTTTGAGAAGAAAGAAGTGCGCGCACACTGTTTTCACAATCACGATGGGTTTTAGGGGCGAAGCTCCTTAAGGTTTGGGTCTGTCCGTCCGTTGTAGTAGCGCGTTACCTACTAGGAACGCGCTACTAGGAGGGCGCGTGTGGGAGCCGCGCACTCGGCGCGTGCCTCCCGGCGCGCGAGCTCTCTCTTCCATCTCCTGTCATGTGAGAGAGAGAGAGACAGAGCGAAAGGCGCGCGTTGACTATGGAAGCGCTCTTTTTTAGATGAACGCTCTACCAGCTCGCAAAGAAGGAGAACGCGCCCTCACCCGCGAGAGACAACGTTGGCGCAGGCAGCGTCTCATAGCGAGTTTCTTGATTGAGAAATACCGACTGCTCGCGTTGGAGAACCGTTCACCGGCCACCCATATACATATATAGGCGCTGGATCTTGACTTGCAATGAAGTGCCGGTGGGAGATTTCACTTGTGCGTAGTTGAACCATAAGGATTCGGAGCGTGCGCGTTAACTAAATTAATCCGGAACTCGGCACGATCTACGATGAACCTCCGGAGCTTCGCCTACTCATCATCATTCACTCCGCGGATATGCTGTGGATTATTTCAATGTTTTTTTGTTTGTTTGCTTTTGTTTGTTTGTTTTTTCGCAAGCCATCGACGCCTTCACAATTAGGTCGACCAATGCGAGGGAAAATAACGCCTAATTGTTCTCTCCTTAGTGCGTGGATCGAGCGCAGCTTGATTCGCCAGCCCGGACGCGATAAATATCGCGATAAATATCGCTGCCGCAAGGTATACGTCAGCTGTAGTAGTTCTTTGCGGACAAAAGTGGATGTGTTTCGACAACGGCAAACTTGCAAAAGAGAGAGGTTGCAACTTCAAGGTCCCATGAAGTGAGAGTGTGGTTTGGAAAGTGTATTCCCTCTATACCACTTCCCCTCCTTTCCATGTTCCCCGCGAATTTACAATGAGAATACGCAGCGTCAATCTCATCGATTTACCCTTGAGTGTTGCCCTGAGCACGAGAACACAAAGGGAAACGGGGAAGACCAGTTTCACATAAACAGCCTGCCACTGCATGCCATCACGGTCGCTGTGAATTCGCGATACACGAGGTGAAATCAACGGGACAGGCTGACGATACGTGCATTGCCCGCCTTTACCTCGGCGAGGATATATGTATACAGCGTCGAATATCTAGCATTCCCAGAAGATCGCTGTGATCTTATAAAAGGGAGAAAACGGGCAAGAAGGCACTTCGAGAAAGCGCTCGAAGTGCGATAACAGAACAAAGCACGGTACGTGCTCCTGGTTTCCGCCGAGCGGTATACGGGCATTCTCGTCCTTCAGCATACAGGTGCGAGAAACCGTCCGTGAACCTCGCGAGAAGGTGATCGACAGCCCGTATAGTTTTTTAAAATTATTATTTTTTATTTATCTTTCTCGTGTATAGTCAATTGCTTTGTTCTCTGAAGGCAAGGCGACGCGCGCACAGTAGAGAAAAACAAGAACCTAGTAGACAGCCAAGAATGGAGCACACAAAGAAACCTCGAGCCGCACTGCTGCTACTCTTCCCTCCCCCTACCCACCCCTCCCCCCCGTGATGACTCTATAGCAAACGGAACGACGAGTTGACAGTTGACAGCCACCGAAAGCCGAAGCCAACGAACGGCGCAGCGGTGGCAAGCAAAGCTTCGAGTGGCTTTTAACCCACGCACTCGAGAGAAAATGCCAAAGTTAACTACGCGTCGAAACTATAGGGGCGTGAGAATGTTGATTGATTGATTTGTGGGGTGTAACGTCCCAAAACCAGCTCTGATTATGGGAGACGCCGTAGAGGAGGTCTCCGGAAATTTCGACCACCTGGGGTTCTTTAACGTGCACTGACATCGCGCAGCACACGGGCCTCAACATTTCGCCTCCATCGAAGTGCAGCCGCCGCAGCCAGGATTCGATCCTTCGAGTTTCGGATCAGCAGCCGAGTGCCATAGCCACTAGACCACTGTGGCGGGGCGCGTGCGAATGTTGGCAGGTTTCAAATATTCGTCAAATACTGCACTTTCAATATTCGTATTCGGTTCGATAATGCGGTATTCGAAATTTTCGAGCCACGGTGGTCTAGTGGTTATGGTATTCGGCTGCTGATCCGAAGCTCGCGGGATCGAATCCCGGCCGCGGTGGCTGCATTTCCATGGAGGCGAAATGTTGAGGCCCGTGTGCTGTGCGATTTCAGTGCACGTTAAAGAAGCCCAGGTGGTCGAAATTTCCGGAGACCTCCACTACGGCGTCGGTCATAATCAGAGCTGGTTTTGGGAAGTTAAACCCTACAGATCAATCAATCAATCAATCGAAATTTTGGAACATTTGAGGTGAGTCGAATGTACGAAAGAAATTGAACGTGCAATCTAGTACATAGTCCTGGCGGACGTGCTGGTGTGCTGCAGGCTTTCGGCATGGCAACGAAAACATGCTGTCCTGCCATTCGCAGCCGCGTCCTTGTGCGGGACTTCCTTGGTTTGCAGAGACCTGACCATGTGGAACAACTAATATCTCTTTATGATAACCTTCAGGATGCAGCACCACAAAAGCGTGAAGAGTGGGAGAAAGTCATGAAGAGCGCCGATCTCTGAGACCAACTCCCGGCTGTCCAGGGGCGGGGGACCCGCCGTAGGGCCACTGTCTTCCTGCTTCTGAGTGGGCGCGGCTACCCAGGATCCCCCTTGCCAGTTCCTCGGGAGCCAAATAAAAGTTCTTTGCCTGCTTGTTTGTTATCATCTGCTTTGCCCAGTTGATACCTTATCAACACAGTTAAGATGTGGCAAGGTAGCCTAGACCATTCTAGTAACGTTGACGCAGACATAATGTTCCTGGCAGCGATATATCTCCAGTTGATAGCATATTAGCGTAGTTTTCTTAACTAATTACGTGTTAAACAAGGTAGAATTACTGAAGGCGAATTAGTGTTTCGATAACCGATATTCGAACATCTTGATATTCGCGCGTGTGTGGTCGAAACATCTTCCCAAAAAAAGAGCAAATAAAGGAACTGGGGCACCGTACTCGCAGAACAGATTTTACGCCAGAATGTTGTTCGTAGCAGCCCGCTGCCACCAACACTTATGCTATTGATCACGTTAACGAAGCGCCGTGTGACAATGACGTCAGCCCGCGTTGACAGAAACATCCGGTGACAGAACACTAACAACGAATATTCGTTTGTTCTAGTTAGCTTCTCGTTTCTGTGCACCTACTTTTGGGGAGCTGGCGCACAGTGTCTATATAGAATGCATGTGGGGCTCGTACGGGGAAGCTGGTACAGCTACATTTTCTTAAATGTGAATTGCGATAGCGGCTACGTAGCCTACCGTTTGATTCCACGACGTTCAAGTTACTTAAAAAACAAAAAAAAACGAAAAGTACGATACACCAGCCAGTCGTGACGTTGCAAATGCTATTACGGAAGACTGCAGTCAAGCAGTTGCGAACAGTATGCGCCTGTGCTGTGTTCCTCCTTCTGTGTCCGTCGTTTCTTTAGCTCTCAGTTTTTTTCCGTCTTAACTGCGCACTCGTATACGACGACTACCCGCGCTACTGGTAATTTTTTTTTCTCTCCTACTCTTCCAGGACGGTGGAAATCCCTCTAGCTATAATCTCGTAGGTTTACATACGAAATTACGAATATCACCTACGGAGGCCCAGCCATCAAATCTGGCTAGCTATTGTCATATGACAAATGTAATGCGTGGGAAATATCATCAGGTGCTTTTTAAGGAAACAGAATGGAATAAGAATCCAATCGATAGCGCCCGCTAAAGATGCGAAATATACTCAGGGTTGTTCGTTATCGGGTTTTAATATTTCCTCAAATTCTTGAGATAAAAATCGGCTGCTGCTTATCAAGATGTCAATCGGAAAGAAATCGCTTTTTTTAGCTGCTCCCAAATTAGGCATTTTTCAGGTTAAATTTACAATTTTAATATTACTAACGACAGTCATGTAGCGTGCATACAGTGTAGCGTGCAAAGCGTGCGTGAATTCTACACGACTGGCATTCACATGACTCAACAGAATTTTGTTGTCCCTAGGCGGGCTATAGCTAGCACGTGTGCTTAGCGAACTCCGTGCAGTGTGAAAAAAGATCGGTTCGTATACGGTACTGGAATTCTGTGACAAATCGAGTTTAACCAGATTTTCCTCCAGCATGTTCGGGGTTAGATTGTAGGGCTCGGGCCGCCTTGCTGCCAAGAATGACGATGAACTCGAAAAAAATGTGGCTGCTCACCCTGTTGTAGGAATCGGTATAACACGAAAGTGAAATGACCGAACTGAACCGAGCTGCGCTTTCGGGGTAGGGGAGCCTCAGCGAGAGCGTCGACACTACCCTGCCCAGGCCGAACTATAGGAGTTCTTTCGTGCTATGTAGATATTTCGCTGTACCGATTCTAGGCAGCGGCACGGCCCCAGCCAACGGAGAACACAACGAGAAGGAGAGAGATGGAGAAAGTTTAAATGAAGGGTTATAAGGCGCGTTGGTGCTCCTTCTAACATCGTCGCGGTTCGAGCGATCGTCGGTTCGTTCGCGGCCGCGTTAGTGAAAATTCTTCTGCTTGCTGTTTCTTTGTCATTGTTTATGTAAATTTTACTGCATCACATCCGTTACGGCAGTGACGTACAGTGACGCAGTAAAGCAGTGGTGGACCCCGGCATAAAACACTTCCGCGTTAAAAGAACGTTTGTTACCACTGACTCGTAAAAGCATAAACGAACTCGGAAACTATGAAGAAGCAAACAAATACTCGCGGGCAACCGCAACTGCCCTTAACCCTGACCGCGCCGGGCACTCACCGCCCACTTGGCGCACACAAGTCGTGCACTCTCTTGACGCCTGTCTACCGCCGACTGTCTCGGCCGTGCTTCCTCTGCCGCTCTTATGGGAAGCAAGTGGCCTGCGCGCATCGCGCATGCGCAGCACGTGTCGGGCTGTCTGGCGATGGGCGTGACTACCACAGGGTGTAAGAGTAGGTAAAATAGGTTTTTACTCGAAAGCAGTCATGGGCACGTTATACCAGTAAAGAGTAACAGTGTTGCAGTTACAGTTACCTAAGCCAGAAAATTAACTATGTTACAGTTACAGTTGCCGAGTTTCGTAAAGTGACTTGTTACAGTTATTGTTAAAAAGTAACGTCGTTACTTTTCCGTTACTGTACAAGGCTAAGCAATACATCGCAAACCAAATTATACAGTTCTTGTAATGGAAATCAATGAAGGCATGCGGTTAGTCAAAATTGCTCGTGGTTTTATAATACGAGATAAAAGGGACAGAAAGGATTAAAACGGAAAGGCGGGCTAGTTGGTTTGGCTGCATAATGAAACTTTTGCGCACACAACACGAAGCCACAACGAAGAAGTACACAAGGACTGCGCTAGTCCTTGTGTACTTCTTCGTTGTGGCTTCGTGTTGTGTGCGCAAAAGTTTCATTAGACAGAAAGGAGCTCTCTCAGAAGACCAGCACCAGCAATCGTTGTGTATGCCCCATTTTTCTGTAACAACTTTTTTATTGACCTTAGGGAACTTACAAAATTGATTGGGACAGGCTTGTGCCACAAAAAACTGCTGCACGCTCGTAAATGAAATAAGAGCTCATCCTGAGACGTGACAGAGGTTAGACCCCTTGGAGCCACATTTCTGCCGCCATTTTGGGAATGATTTTACAGCATAAGCTGTTATGAGATCACAACAACGGCCGTTTTTGGCACCGTAGTTGTCCGCCGCCGCCGCCACCGCCGCCGGTGTCCGCAACCACTATCGCGTTAATTTTAGAAAAAAAAACATAACCAGGACCGAGGAGGCTTCGAACCCACGTCCCTCTGCGTGGCGGTCGAGCATTCTGCCGCTGAGCTACGCCTGTACTTTTTTTTTTCTTACACGATATTTCTTACAGCGCGCTAAGAAATTCGAAAATTGTATAAGGCTTTGTTGCAGTGACCTAGCGACAATAATCGCACAACCACTCCAAATGACATTGTCAGCCTAAAATACAAATTCACTGGCGGAATGCGCATAAGTGTTCCAGGGAGAGTTCTTCAAGCCGTGTTGCACAGCATATAGCTGGTAGGGATGAGTACCTCACCAAGATGGGGCACCATTCAGGCCTGATATCAAGTTCGTCGTAAATGTCCTTTAGATGCATGACCATTTGAACGAAATGAGTTGTCGATGCTGTCACTGGTTCTGCGTTGCGGTCTTGCATGCGCGTGTTCTACAAGCTAGGCATTCCAATCAGAAAAAAAAAAAAAACATGTCAAACGGCATTTCATCCAGGGACGTTGGCATAAGGTAACGTAAAGTATACGAATTAAAGGTAAAATCTTTCTTCAGAGTTCGCTGAAGGATGTCCCTGAACAGAATAGCGTCCTTGCAGTTAATAAAGCAGTGCTCTAATGTCTCTGGTACATCACAAAGACGGCAGTCAACTGAAGAAACAAAAATACCTTTCTTGTGTAACCATGCCTTCAGAGGCAATGTTTCTGAATGGAGTTTATAAAAGAAGGTTTTTAAATTGGGAGAAACGTACATTCTGCGAACGCGCTTGTGGACGTCGTGGCCTGGAAGGTTGACGTATAAAGAACGATGAAATGGGGGTGGAAATAGCGTGGGTAATAATTCCTTATACAGCTTTTTGCGCGACACTGTGTACAAGTACTCAATCAAAGAACGGGCTTTAAGGAACTGGACTGCAAAGTGCACTTCCTGCATAAATCCCCACAAACACGGACGTACAGAGAAATTTGACGAAACAACTAAATCAGGTAAAGCGTTAACAAGTGTTACCTGAAAGAATGATTGAATTATGGGATGAGAACTGTCACGAAAAAAGAAAAAGCGCGAAACGATTTGCGTTAAGTAAAGATGCACAAATCCCAACCCGCCCTCTTTCACTGGTCTGAATATGTTGTCCCGTCGCATTGGTTCGAAAGTGGAAGACCATACAAAAGTAGCAAAAGTCCGACGAAAGCGTTGTATGTAAAACCGAGCGCAATGAATTAGTTGCAGCACATAGTAAATCTTTGTTGCTAAAAATGTGTTGCAGGATTCAGCTCTGCCAAAGATTGAAAGGCGATGTGGAATGTATGTCTGGGCCTGACGTTCAAGCTTAGGGACGCGCTCTCTCCAGTAATGTGCGCTGAATCTATATGCATCAAGCGGCACTCCAAGACACTTTGGTGGAATACGAGTCCAATTAATCCCTGCGAACTGACTCGGCGTACATCCCCACGTACCAAACCATAATCCTAGACTTTTAGAGCCGTTTAGACGAGCACCTGATACAACACCAAATTTTTCAATTGTAAATAGCACATTTTCAACACTTCGTTTGTCTCTGCGAAAGAATGCCATGTCATCTGCATAAGCCAATACTTCGTTACCTAATATGCTGAAACCATGGATACGATTTGCTCGCATTATGCTCAAGCATAATGGTTCGAGGTAAAGTCCAAACAGGAGTGGAGACATTGGGCAGCCTTGCTTTGCAGACGAGCGAATAGAAACAGGTTTTGAGAGACGACCATTGATAATTAGGCGAGTCGAACACTCACTATAATAAAGTCGAACACCCTTGAGCATGACAGAGCCAATATTGCTATGCTCCAGAAGAGAGAACAGGAACGAATGACTGACGCGATCAAAGGCTTTTGCGTGGTCTACCTGAAGCATTGCGAGATGCTCTTGAGAAGTGTAGCAGTACTGGAGGATTGTACGAGCGATGTGTACATTGGTCTGTATGGAGCGACCTCGAATTCCACACGTCTGATGAGAACCAATCAGGATCGACATCACAAATTGTAACCTATTTGATAACACTTTAGCAAAAATTTTGTAGTCAACGTTTAAGAGTGCTATTGGTCTGTAGCCCGCAACTGAACGAAGTTTTTCTCTTTCAGTACTTTTCGGAATTAAAACTGTGTGGCTTTTGCAAAAAGACCGCGGGAGCATCTCCATGTCATAACTCATCTTAAAGATGTCCAGCAGTAGGGGACACATGGTTGTTTTGAAAGCTTTGTAAAATTCCGCCGCAATTCCATCAGGACCAGGTGTTTTTGACAAGGGCAGTTGATCGATGGCCTCTTCAATTTCCTGCAATGCGATCGGGCTACTGATGGCTGTACAATCTTCGTCTTGCAAAGGGTTTAAAAGAGAAACAAAACTTCTCTTGAGCTCGACATCTGCGCTATCAGGGAGCGCATTAAACAAACCTTCATAGTAGTTTTCAAACTGCATAATAATTCCTACTGTATCTGTTACAAGAGCACCATTGGAGTACATTTCCTGAATCACCTTAGACATTGAGTGTCGTCGCTCATCGATTAAAGCTTGACGTGTCGGCTGCTCAGAGCTCAAAGTATTTCTGTTCCGTGATCGAATACGTGCGCCTCTGTAGCGAACAGCGTCATACTTTTGAAGCTGACATTTAATATCTGAAATGTCGCTGACACACGTGCCTGGCATTTCGCATTCTATCTCATAAAGGTTGCGAACGTTTTTAAAGAGTGTCCTTTCCTCATTTTTCCGGTAGTGTGATTTAACAGATCCGATCTCTGTCACCAAACCCGTGCTATGATGTACGGGACGCGATCGCCTGAAATAAGTCCAAGAACCAAGGCTTAGGTTTCCCGAAAAAATATCCCACGAAAGCTTGGACAATAAGATTTTTGGTCCCCTTCTGCACACTAGCAAAACGCCAGCAGTGGTTCAAAGACCGAGTCACCGCCAAGAGTGATCAAACAAAACAAATATATTCTCATCAAGTAGGCAGTTACACAAAACGTACACAAACACGGCTTTCACAAACTCAAACACAGATGGGTCGCAAAGTTGCACAAGGCCAACCAACACGAACAAGCTCATGCACTGCAACAAAGAAAACAACACAAAAGAGTCCTGTTCACCAAGACACTCGGCGTCTTCTCAGTTCGAAGCTTCCAGGTGGCCTGTCAGCTGGCACGTGGAACGGCGACTGAGTCGCGCAAGACTTCTTGCTTCTTTTCACTTGCAACTCTTCTACTCTCTCTCGCGGGCCTTGTCCGACTGCTTATATAGCCCTGGGAAGCAGTGCTAGAAGGTTCAGTGCGGCCCACGTGACTCAAAGCACACACACAGTTGGGAACCTTCTCGCCCATTCTCGGACCTTCTTCGTTGGGGTGGCGCCTCTTTCTCTCTCACTGCGCGAGGAGCGTCGGTGTGTACTCTCCGCCTCCCCTCTCTCCTTACGTCTGTCCCGCGCGCGCGCTCACCGCGATAAGAAAGCTTCCACAATATTCTCGCTTTTTGTTGACGCGGCGTGACTTTGGGCGCCTCCTCCGGGCGCCGCTTTTCTTGTTGCTTTAGCCTTTCGACGCCGGGTTTTACTTCGAAATAGGCGCTATTTTGTGACAATCTCTATGGCTATCGTGCGAACCTCTTGCTTAAAAAGCTCCCAAGCAGCGAATATATGCAGACCCTTAGAAAAACAATTCGACACTGTCGTTCTGACACGATTAGTGAATTCCTGATCGTGTAGAAGCTCTGTGTTTAGCTTCCAAAGTTCCCACAGCGGTCGAAAGCGAGTTTGACGGTTCGTGCCAATTTTCAAAAGAACTATACAGTGATCTGAGAACGGAACTGGCTCAGTGCTGCAGGAAAGTCCACGGGAGAAGAGTGAAGAAGACACGTATATTCTGATCAAGTCGAGCAGAGGAGCACCCTTGGAGTCGAGTATACGAAATTGCCTGATCCAATGCACCAGTATCAACAAGGCCTGAATTATCTATGATACCAGATAATACTTCGCCACTCCTGTCTCGTTGACTTTTAGATGTGCGGCGGTCATTAGGCTCACATACGCAGTTGAAGCTCCCATTAGTACAGTGCACCGATCACAGTCAGTTAGGTTGGACAATGTTTCAAAAAACTGTATGCGCTTTGAAACCTCGTTAAATGAATATAGGTTGATAATCCGCCATGGCACTCCATGAAGTACAAAATCGCAGCATACATATCTGGCCTCACCGTCAACCTGATAACTAATTGCTGAACAGGGTAGAGTCTTTCTTTGAAACAACGCGCATCCCGCAGGTAGACCATTTGCATGTGAAACGAAAACGTTATAGATAGGCAGAAAAGGCCGTAGGGCCCTTTCGGTCTCTTCGTCGCCATCAATCTTCGTTTCCTGTACAGTGACAAAATCTAGACGCTTTCTTGTGAGAAGCCTGCGAAGCTGCGCTTGTTTCTGTGAAGACCTAAGGCCACGTACATTCAAGGTAGCAAATGTATGTTGCTCGGAGTGCGCCATGGTGACTACCTTCCCTTGTGCTTAGTGTCTGTCGTGGGGGACGATGGCGAGGCTTCCCTTGAACCTACACCAGGCCTCCTAGATCGTGATCGCCGGCGATTTCCTTTGTGCTTGGACACTCAGCGACGACGCGGCTTCCTAGTCACACTCGGTGCGTCACTGTCCTTGCTTGAATCGGAGCTGTACGTCGCCCGCCTCTTAGGAATTGTAGCCGCTTCACTACAAGGCATGCCATCTTCTGACCTACCGGGATGTAGAGGCTGCTGCGAAACCGAGGCACAAGCCTTCGAAGTATCTTCAGCGGCGCTCTTGCCAGGAACGCTCCCCGTTGTCGCAGGCTGCTCACAACAATTTTGGTTCTGGCCCTCGCTTGGATCTTCGCTTGCTGACACACCGTGGGTTAATGGCCTCGCGTCTTCAGAGGGCATCTTGTTGATTTCAGCTTAAACTGTGGTCGACGGAGTGCCTCCCGTCGCGTCCAGAACTTCCGTTGCATCCATAATGTGCTCTTGAAGGCTATCATCCGGTTGCTGGTCGCGCTGTCGCAGTTTGTTGGCGTAGGTGACAACGCAGTCCTCAGCTGAATGACCAAAACGTCGACAGTCATCACAGCGAGGAGTCCTGCAATTACGCCGGATGTGCCCGACCATACTGCAGCGCGAACACAGTGGTGGACGGCCAGGAATTAGTACAAGGCTCTGTATACCGCAGATAGCAAGGACGTCAGGAATATCGCCAACTCTGACACCATCAGCAAGGAACAACACCGCATCACGATTTAGTGTCCGCATTTGCTCCATGTCCGCCACTTTCCAGCTTTCTGTCGATATGAGCTTCACCTTTCCGAAAGCCTGCAGTGCTTCCGTAATACAGGCGTCTTCTAAGCGCTCAGGAAGCCATAGCAGTTTCATCTTGACTTATGCGGGCTCCGGATCAATCACAAGGCATCGCCGATTTTTTTACAAGAAATTCACCCCGTGTAACAAGCTTTGTTTTCGTCAAAGTCGACTTGCACGAGACCATCCACACATGGGACATTTGAAACTGTCCTATCGAACTTATTTTTTTATATCAATGACATTACGAAGAGCATCTCCGAAGAGCATCTTGGACGCGGTAAGGTCGACCAGCTAAATCCGCGTGCAGAAAAACAGAGTCCACAACCAGCTTACCGGTGGGAAGTCTATAGGAAGCAGAATACGGTAGTCATTGCAGCTGGCTGAAGCCGGAGCAGCACCTCGGCGACCGTTCGGAACGTCGTCTTCTTCTTTCGCCCGCTGTACTACGCCTGTGCGCGAAATTTACGAGCAACACCCCGAAACGATAGAAAAAGCTCATCGGCTCGGGAAATTTCGAGAGGGAAAAACGCGGCCCGTGATCGCAAGGTTCGGGTCATTGAAAGAAAAGCACCTGATTTTAGGAAAGGCCAAGAATTTGAAAGATACAGGTATCGGTATGTCGGAAGACTTTTCTGAACCAGTGCGAAAGAAAAGGCGAATTTTGTGGCAGTTTGCTAGAGAAAATAGAAGCGGGGACGCACGAGTACAGCTAAAACACGATACCCTTCAGATGGACGGCATCAGGTACACTTACGATGATACCTCAGGCAAGGTTGTGCAGTGCAAGTGACCGACTAAGTTCTTATGCTCTTCACTTTCTTTTTTGTTAGTAAACTGTAGGAGCATTAAAAATAAAGTTGACATATTCGATGACTTAGTGCGCATGACCAAACCAAGTGTAGTTATCGGTACTGAATCATGGCTGAATGAAGACGTGGCAAACACCGAGGTATTTCCAGATAACTTTACTTGTTACAGGAAAGACAGGAACTATCATGGAGGTGGTGTATTTATCTTGGTAGATCAGCGCATTCCGTCTATAGGCATAAGCACTACAGACGATACGAGTGAAGCTGTTTGGTGTCAACTTAAGCTCTCGAATGGCAAATCACTATCAGTCTGCTCTTTTTATCGACCGCCAACTGGTTCAACTAAGGAATTTAGTGAATTCACTGCTACAGCTACAAAAATCGCCTCTGATTACGTCGTTGTAGGTGGGGATTTTAACCTGCCTGATCTCGACTGGAATGAGCAACCAATAGCTTCTGGAAGCTCTCTTAGTTTTAAATCTGAAATGGCTGATTTCATGAACCTCTTGTCTTTAAAACAGACAGTGTTGAAACCAACTCGAGGAGGTCATATCCTTGATCTATTTTTCACAAATATGCCAGAAATGGTAGAAAACACTGAAGTATTACCAGGGATAAGTGACCACGAGGTTGTGCTAAGTGAGATAAATATGAAACATACGAGTGCTTACAGTGAAAGGAGTCGGTGCATGTACAATTACGCGAAGGCTAATGTCCAAGGAATCAACACTGCATTGGAGGCATATTTCATTGTTTTCGAAACACTTGCCGATGATTATTCAGTAGAAGAGCTGTGGAATTTGTTTAAAGACAAGATTCTAGAGCTGAGAAACCGATTTGTTCCGACATGGGTGCTAACCAGAAGGCGTAATAAAAGTAAACCATGGTTTTGTAGAGAACTCGACGTTTTGGTCAAGCGTAGGCAGAGAATTTACCGTTCATTTAAAAGAAATCCCTCGGAAGAAAACTCTTGCAAACTGAAGCTGGCAACGCGTGAAGTAAATAATGCTACAGTCGAAATGAAAGTAGCCTACTTTAAAACAATTGAACGTAAAATAACGCAAAACCCGAAAGAACTTTGGAGGTATATCAAACGAAACAAGAAAGACAACATTTCAATTCCCGCTTTGACCAGCGGTGATATTACCGTGAGCGATGCGACAGAAAAGGCTAAGTTGTTCAATTTATATTTTACGTCAGTGTTCTCAGCCGCTACTGACCCCCAAAAAGACTTGAAATTGTTGGTACACGAATCCACATCCATGCCTGATGTAGTACTTGACGCTCGTGGCATTGAATCACTACTTAGAGATCTAGATTGTGCGAAAGCAGTGGGTCCTGATTGCTTGCCTAATTTTATGTTGAAGTCTTCTTCCCATGCAGTGTCTATGTACTTGAAAGTTATTTTTGAAAAATCGTTAAAACAGAGTTCTCTCCCAACTGATTGGAAAATGGCGTCTGTTGCTCCTATACATAAATCTGGCCCGCGCAATGCTGTGAATAATTACCGCCCTATCTCACTCACTTCTGTGTGCAGTAAAATTCTTGAACATATTTTATATACTGCGATTGTAAAGCACATAGATAGTAATTCCCTATTCAACTCTAACCAGCATGGATTTAGGCAGGGGCTATCATGCGTCACACAACTGGTAGAGTTCACCCATGTTTTAGCAGCAGCACTGGACGACAAATTTTCGGTCGACTGTATTTTCCTCGACTTTCAAAAAGCGTTCGACACTGTATCACACTTCTTATTGCTGAAAAAACTAACCAGCTTTAATATTAATCACCAAGTTATTGCATGGATTGCTGAATATCTACATGAGAGGCGACAATATGTAGTTGTAAACGGCGAACAGTCTGAAATAACTAGTGTTACGTCAGGGGTACCTCAGGGATCAGTTCTGGGACCATTACTTTTCTTATTATATATAAATGACATTAACGAAAACGTACAATCCCATATTAGGCTATTTGCAGACGACTGCATTTTATACCGTCAGATTACCTCTGAAACTGACTGCTCCGTAATCCAAAACGACCTATGTGCAATATACGCGTGGTGCCAGCGATGGGAAATGAAACTGAACCTTAAGAAAACTGTATGCATGAGGTTTTCCAGAAAAAGAAACCCAGGTGAATTTGAATACACAATAAACAGCTCTCCGGTAAAAATGGTGCGCGAATACAAATACCTAGGTGTTTTCTTTTGCCCTTCTCTATCATGGAATCGGCATGTGGATTACACTGTAAATAAAGCTTGTCGGAGCTTAGGATTCTTAAAAAGAAACACACGTGCTTTTCCACAGCAAACCCGAGAGGTACTATACAAAACATACGTGAGATCAGTACTGGAGTACGCATGTTGTGTGTGGGACCCTGCAACATCATCAAATAAAGAAAGATTAGAAAAAGTTCAGTCTATGGCGGCGAGATATGTGTTTAATGCACCTATGTACGACAGACAATTCAGTGCGACGGAAGCCAAGCTGAAGTTAAAATGGAAGTCTCTGCAGCACCGAAGGGCATCGTTTCGACTGAAGCTATTGCACAGCATATTTTATTCTCATACTCGAATTCCCCGTGACGTATACATAAGCCGGCCTCACTACATTTCAGCCCGCAAAGATCATGAACACAAGATAAGAGAATATAAATGTAATACATCGTCCTTCAGCAACTCTTTTTTTCCGAGAACTATCAGTCAGTGGAATCGACTTCCTCCCACAATTGTAGAAATTTCTTCAACGGATGCGTTCTTTTCTGCAATAAAAATGATTGAATCTTTGGACCGCTAAGCCCTGTAGACTACGTGTGTGCGCCTGGCAGTCGCCATGATCTGTACGGTATCTTGGTTGTAAGCTATGTTGTTTTGTTTTGGTGTTAATTTGCCCTTGTGCTAGACGAATGCTGCACTTTGTTTTAATTATCATGAGATTTTCATCAATTTTTGTGGTTTCTGCATTTCTTTTTCTCTAATACATATGACTTTACTGACGCATCTGTGCTCGGTGCAACTGTGTATGTTTTTGTGTTTTGGAAATCTACTTCTTTTCTCTTTTTTACTTATGTGAATGCAATTATGTGAACTTATGTGAGCCTGCAATTTTCATGTTCTTTTCTGTACCCCCCCCCCCCCCCCACTATAATGCCTGTATGGGCGCTGTGGGTACTAATTAAATAAATAAATAAATAAATGTAATGTTACGTTGCAGAATAGTAATACGCCACTACGCGTCGCGGAAAGTGGATTGCATAACGAGAGTGAGGAATCATTTGAAAGAACACAGGGGTGCATGCTTTGTAGCTCTGCACCCATTAAAGAGACATCATCATTATGAAACGATCTTCTTCAACTTGTCCGTCATCATCATTACGAAGCGCTGCCTCGTGAAGCAGTTTTGTCGTATCGTGCCATGCGTCACGCGACAGGCGCAGCCCCGACAGCAACCTGACTTGGCTCTTCGATAAACCTGATGGTCCGATCTCTCGGCCAGATCCCCAAGCGTTTGTAATGGCCTCTAAGGAGGTCGCTCCTCCAGCTTACGCTGTCACTGTCCTACGATTCCGCGCAGGCGTGGGCTTTTTGAAGCCCACGTACTAATACATTTTGCAAATGTATCTTGATACAGAGATACAGATAGTCAAAAGTATTTACGAGCAACATCGCGATATTCTTGTAGCGCTATACTGCCCAGCCGTGTTTTTAAAGAGCGTTGCTGCTGGATATTTTCTTTTTGCAAATGGAAGTAACTGTAACGGTATTTCCAGTTACAGTTACCGTGTGAAAAGTAACAGTGTTACAGTTACAAGTTCCTCTGAATTAAAAGTAACTAGTTACAGTTATAAGCTACTGAGAAAAGTAACTAGTTACCGGTAACGCGTTACCAGTAACTAGTTAATGCCCAAGACTACGCGAAAGCGAACAGCCCTATAGATATATTACGACCGCAGTTACCAGACCTCGCCACATATACAGGAAAATATGGACTACTTTCATATTTTGATAAAAGCCGTCAGAATTGCCCCTCAGACTTTCCTGTTAGAGGCATTGTTGGCGCAGCCGCACAACGCAGGAAATACAGGTAGGAAGCACGAAGCGTGACGCGCATGTTTGTTGAATGCCGAGCGGCAACAGCTGCACACGGCGAACTCGAAGCTCCGGTCAAGCCCTGTTGAGTTTCTCATCAATACGCATTGACCGCGACATACATGAATGTAAAAGTTCACTCAATCTTGAAGGGAGTTAAAAGAACGGATTTTTGTCATGCTTATTTCTTCCGGAAAGATACGAAAAAAGAAGAAAAACAGAGCATTAATTTTTTTTAATACCGAAAATATTATAACTATAACGTATTTCCACCACGAAAGTCTCAGCGGAGCTTCCTATAGTTCAAAATGTAGGCAAGATTCCTCGTCGAGGCATTGCTTGCCCACCAAATCGTCACGAGCGACATTTGTATCAATCCGTGTCCGATTGACTTCAACTTGACGCGTCAGCGCTTTGCTGCGAAGCGGACAAGGCCTTCCGAACACTTTTCCATCACTGAAGGTTCGAGTGCTCGTATAGGCAAGTTGTTTTTGCTCGCGATCGCCTACGAGCCTGCTGCGTATAGTTTGACGTGCACATTTCGCACATCGTATACGGCCGCTGCGGTGGTGTAGTGGTTTCGGTGCTCGGGTTGCCGACGCGGATTCCATTCCGGCCGCACTTTCAATGAAGACGGAAATGGTACACAGGTTCGTGTGCCACGTGTTATTAGTGCACGTTCAAGTACGCCATATGGTCAGAATATCTTCACGGCGTGCATCATGAGCATGACGTGGTCGTGCCGCATATGAAGCGGGCTCTACAGTACGCGACAGGTGAAGGTGAAAATCAAAAGGACAGAAAGTTGAGCGAGTTGGTAAGGGTCCATAGTGAAAAGAACAGGCATGCAAAACACGGACACAAGGGGAAGAAGTGGACAACACGGGGACACAAGGGCAAGAAGTGGACACAAGGGGAAGAAGTGGACAGGTGAAGGTGTTCAAGGGCTGGTTGGAGCAAGGTCGTTGCTACAACATGGATGGATCTCGGTGCTCCACAAATTTCCCAAGTTTCATTTTAGCAGCGAAGCTGCTTAAGTTAGCCAAAGTTTGTCCTGTCACCAAGCATGTTTGTCCTGTCACGAAATATGACCTTGAAATGACCTCGCCTAACCACCAAGCGACGCTACATCTACCAGCATAACCTTGTACGGCCTCGACATGACGCTGTATCACGCAACCGGGAGATGAAGATGATGACGACGATAATGATTATGATGGTGATGATGCAGATGATAATGACGAAGAAAAGAAGAAGAGGAAGAAGAAGATGATGATGATGAAGTTGAAGATTATGATGACGAATAAGATGCTGCTGCTGCTGAAGATGGTGATGAAAATGATGATGATCGTCCAGCTTCGCCGTGATCTGGCCTTGCGCGACCTAGCGGAAGCTGCGCAAATTTTGACCTAAGCCCCGTAAAGGTGCCCCGGTGTCCACCTATAGATAGACAGGAGAGATGAGAGAAAGAGGGAACGAAATCGCCACGCACGCTTACAAAACTAGAGACATTTACATACGTTGAAGGCAGCCCCATCGCAACAGAAGAATTCCGATTTTACCCCGGTTGAAAAATGTGGAAAGACCTGCTTATTCCGAAATTTTCAATGTTTTCTCAACCGCTTACATCTCTCGACACCCCCTCCTTTTTTCCCCGTGTTCTCGTGCAGAGTGTGTCTCAGATAGATGTCTCAGACCGCAGCACAGATAGCTATGCGTGCGTTGCTGCTGCGGATAACATATAGCTGCAAATGTAATTCTAGCAATGACACGCGCCAGATGGTATCCCGAGCAGTGAATGGCTCTGATTGCATGCACTACGCCCTATCGCTCTCTTTTCTTGTAATCTTGTAGATCTACGCTAACCCGAGTGTATATAGAATTGGAAATACCATATACGTATCTATCTATCTATCTATCTATCTATCTATCTATCTATCTATCTATCTATCTATCTATCTATCTATCTATCTATCTATCTATCTATCTATCTATCTATCTAAACTGCAACTTCGCCGTTCTACAGTCACAAACAATGGCGCCATGAGTACGAATAAATGAAACTCGCGGGCGGTCCGTATATCATACAGGTCTACTATATTTCAACAACTCAGCAGGAAGGCCACGTGTGTATTCAACCGATTGCGGGATTGTTCTTTTTTTTTTTTTCGCTCTCGGAATGCGTGCATCCTTCCAACTGCATGCAAAGGCCTGGCAGCGGCCACATGCACGGCGTGCAGGCGGCCCCGCATGCAGCCCGGCTTCCCTCGCTGATCCGCGCGTCACTCAGAGAGAGAACTGCAGCCGTTCCGAGATTAGAAAGACCGGGCGCCGCGGGGTCTGCACAGCGCTCAGCACGAGCCCACAACAGTTCGACTTGGAAGGCGTCCCGGTCCTCGGCGCTGACGCAACACTCTTCCCTTCCCCCACCCACCCCCTCTCCTCATCTCACCCTGACCGCCGTGGCACGGTTCCACTTCACGCGCGCATGCAAAGCGACCAAGGACGAGATGGTGAATACAACTGCCACGTTCCTTTTATAAACTTTTTTTTACGGCTGTGGCACATGTTGCGAGAGGTCCATTGTGCTACATTGTGGCTGAAGGTGATTTGAGGTGAGGACCGCAGCGGTGGTTATGGCGCTTGACTGCGACCCGAAGGAGGCGTGTTCGATCCCGGCCACGGCGGTCGCATTTTCGATGGAGGCGAAATATGTTGAGACCCCGCGTTGTCAGTGCACGTTAAAGAGCCCCAGGTGGTCAAAATTTTCCGAGACCCTCCACTGCGGCGTTCCTCTCCTTTCTATCTCTTTCATTCCCTTTACTCTACACACACACGGACGCTGAGCCGTGCTTTCGGTATGGGCTGCAGAAAATAGCGTCCTTTCTCCACCCGAATCACAATTATTATTGAGGTGGAGCGCTCGCGTTTGACTGTCTGTACGAGCTTTTCACGCTCGTTACCGGAGTATAGAAGCAGCTACCTCAAAGCCACAATTTATTTAAATAGCCGTACATTAAAGTTGAAGAGTAAACTGGTTTAGACTGACGAATTATTCCTCGGGATCGAACTACTCAAGGTCAAAGTTTCACATTGAATTCCGCGTCGAAGCTTTCAGGAGATGAGGCTACGAACTCCATTCCTTTTTTTCTTTTTTCGTATCCTCGCCACATTTACTTAGTCACACTGTCTGAGAAACGACATGTTAAATCTTCTGGCTTCCTTAGAGAGTGACGCGCACCTCTTTTACCCATAAATAATTACGTGAGCCTTAGTATACGCCGTCGAAAATCTATAGAAAATCTATAACGCGTATTAGTGCCAGAATTCCCAGTGGCGTCGCCACATTTTGCGCATTCTCTAACTTACCAAGCGTCCTCTGCTCGCGAGAGCGGTGCCTTTGGTATGTCTCAAAAGGTAATTTACTGATACGAGAAAAATAGTTTTATCACTTTGTGTACGTAAAGCGGCATATCGCTGAACTATAGTGAATAGAGCTATCGTACATATGCTTTCATAGAACACATGCACTAACTTTATTACAGAGATACGCATGCTTGTATTTATGCAGCACTGCTAACGTTCTTGAAGCCCTAACGGCAGAATGTTAGTGCTTCACGAATGTGTTCCTGTTAACGCGGATAAAGCGCAATGGTGTCCGTTTGTTTAGTGTGTGTGTGTGTGTGTGTGTGTGTGTGTGTGTGTGTGTGTGTGTGTGTGTGTGTGTGTGTGTGTGTGTGCGTGCGTGCGTGCGTGTGCGTGTGTGTGTGTGTGTGTGTGTGTGTGTGTGTGTGTGTGTGTGTGTGTGTGTGTGTGTGTGTGTCGGCTAACTCCTCGAGATGATCGACATATCTCGTAGCTAGCAGAGAATTTCGCGCAGAAGAAGTTTCCTCGATACGCACTCTGCCCGCTAAGACACTACGTTATTTCCCGTTTGTCAACACAGGTACTACCCTGAGTTTACGATAATGGATAATTAACGGCTACGCTCAGCGCTATACTGCATGCATGATTACGTTCGTGTACGCGTGGTACACTGTGCATAAAATATCTTCCAGCGCATATATACGTTAGAGTACCAGCGAGTGCCTCAAAGCCGGACCCGCCCCGCCACGGTGGTCTAGTGGCTATGGTACTCGGCTGCTGATCCGAGGGTCGCGGGATCGAATCCCGGCCGCGGCGGCTGCATTTCGATGGAGGCGAAATGTTGAGGCCCGTGTGCTGTGCGATGTCAGTGCACGTTAAAGAACCCCAGGTGGTCGAAATTTCCGGAGACCTCTACTACGGCGTCTCTCACAATCAGAGCTGGTTTTGGGACGTTAAACCCCACATAACAAAGCCGGACCGTGCTTAGGGCGCGCACTTGTCGCTTGAAAGTCGGCGTCGGTCGCGCCACTTCCGTGTCGCGGATCTCTCGGTGCAGCAGCCTCGTCGAAAGCAGCATGTGCCACGTAATCGCAGTCGCTTGCCCAGCAGCTGTTGCTGCTCTCGGCGGGGAACTTCAAGAACCGCGCCACTCGCCAACAGATCCCGGGAGCATCCTTGGGTCTCGTCGTCGAGTGCTCGCGACACGCATCCTCCCCTTCCGTTGTCCCATACAAGGGCGCATTGGCGTGCGACCGCGCACCGATGAGCACGTTCGTGTACATTGTACGTTTCCCGGCTCTCATTCTCCGGGTGTCTTTTTTTTTTTATGACGAGATGAATTTCGCTGTCACTTCGCTTTTGTCACGTTTAGTGGACAGCGCTGGTGACACAGGCATCATCACTACGCCTCCGCTAAGGAGGCTTGTACGATGCATCCATTCTGCGCGCGGTCTCTTCTGCGATGTTCGTCTGAACTGAACTGAAAGTGAGTGGCATGTATAGTGCCTCTATACCTGCTCCACTAATGTATCGCAGATGTGAGTAACAGGGAAAGAAACGAAAGTATAGGTTTAAGTTCTGAGGAGAGGTGTGAAGGAGTGGTTTCAAACCATTACGAAGAAAGAGGGGGGAAAATAGAGCAAGGAAGCAAAAAAGAAGGTTTAGTGTGAAGATTTTAACCACCAGCCTCCCAAGCCAAGAGGACGGTCCTGGGAGCGGACGATTACTTATAGGGGGAAAAATAAAAATGAAATGTCAAATTGTTACACATACGATTGGTGTTGTGTCTTTATGTTCCTTTTGGGGACATTCATTTGTTAAGCCAGACACATTTGTTCAATGCCTCGTGACAGTCCGCGATATAGTGTTCTCGATTACGATGGTTTCGTCCCCGATTTTGCACATCAAATCATAGTCAAGTGAGTTCCAGTGCTCGCCACTGCCAAGTCTTGTACACGAAGTGTTTCCACGGAATAACCTACTGCGCACGAATCCAGCTATGCGGCATGGATCGAGTGCCACCGCTGAACTTGAACAACCGGTTCCTCTTCGTCATCGTAAGTAGCACGAAACTCTGCACTAATGCGTTGAACAAACCGGATCTCGCTTGTTCTTTACAAACAAGCACTCATAATCAGTACGTCACACGTATGAAAGTGTCTTGCTACATACGAAAAACGTGCTCATGGTCCTCGGGTTTGCTACGAAGCGACCAAACAAGAAATGTGGGCATGCACAGCGAGACCAGCCGCGTTGCACCCAAATGAAGGCTTTTGATCGCGAAGATCGTTTGTCTGGGAAAGAGAGGGAATTGGTTGAGGATATGCGGGGCTTACTACGTGGCTGAGAGCGATACGTGGATTGAACAGCTTAGTGCCCGCAATGCACTCGTGCTTGGCAGAAGGAAGGAACCTTCCTATCGGAGGCGTTATATCACTTAGAGAACAGTATACGTGAAACCTTACACTGAAGCCATGGCGACGGCGTAAGATGAAACATGGGACTTTTGTTACTATATAGTGCTATCGTGAAGCCGCCTCTTTCAATGATGCAAAACTATCAACACAGCTTCACTCCGTTGGTACGGCGAAAGGTGAAAAATAGCGCGATGTTTTCGTTCTTCTATCTCGCAAGCACAAACGACATCGACCGCGAGAGCGAGACGTAAGCGCAGTATGTCGCCATTGCTCGTCAGTCTAACATGAAAATAACGGGGTTTAATGCACAAAACTTTTCTTTCGTAAGTGATTTTTTCAATTGGCTGGAGGGCTTTGCTAATGATATGTCCAGCATTGTGATTGGCTGAAATATCCTACGAACGTTTTTAGCGTAAGATGTCTTTTGTGAATATGAATCCTGGAGAGCACGTCAGTGAGAAAGCATGATAGCAAAATGCTACTACGTCACCGCGGCACGTTAAAAATGTGTCACGTCAATATCATCATCATCACCACCACCATCAGCGTCTTATGTCCACTGCAGGACGAAGGCCTCTCCCAATGCTCTCCATCCTTTCCTGTCTAGTGCGAGCTGATTCCACTTGATGCCTGCGAATTTCTTAATTTCTTCACTCCATCTTACTCTCTGTCGTCCACGGTTACGCTTATCCACTCTTCGTATCCATTCCGTCGTCGTAACTGCCCATCGGTTATCTAGCTTTTTCATCACGTGGCCTGCCCATGTCCATTTTTTTCTTCTTAACATCGTTTATTATGTCGGCGACCCCCGTCTGTTCCCTGACCCACTCGGTTGTCTTCCTGTCTCTTAATGTAACACCTATCACTTTTCGTTCCATCGCCCGCTGCGTGGTTCTTAACTTCCTCATGAGCTTCTTCGCAGTTCTCTAAGTTTCTGCCGCGTATGTCAGTATTGGCAAAATGCGGTAGTTATATAGTTTCCGCCTGAGTGATTGTGGTAAGTTTCCGTTCATGAGTTGGGAGTGTCTCCCGTGTGCGCGCTATCCCATGTTTATTCTACGGTGCACTTCTTTTACATGGGAGGGTTCTCCTGTCAGTAGCTGTCCTAGATATAGGTATTCTTCTATGACTTCTAATGTCTGGTTTCTATCGTGAAGACACGTTTTTTTCGCAGTGCCACTTAGCATTATCTTTGTTTTCTGCACGTTCATCCTTAATCCTACCTTAGCGCTTTCTCTGCTTAAAGGGCAACTCCGGCGGTTTTTTCACCATGTTCTGATATCAATATTTTTCAATGGTACTGATAGTCCTATAACCGCCAGGTTTGCTTCGTTTGCTCAGAAACGCACCAATAATTTTAAACAAGCAACTGAAAGTCGTCTTCAAACCGAAACCGAAACGGGTAGACGCTTCGTGGAGCGTGTGCGGTGACGTCACAACCTTCCTATCACCAGAAATATAGAACTGGCGCCAAAGAAATGCCAATGGCGAATTTATCCGAGAACATATTGAGTTATGCCAGCTTTTCTGACCTTGACAGCGACGATTTGAGCGCTGAAGTGTTGCCGTTTTGCTTTTGAAGGCCCGCTGGCTCCGGAAGGCAGTGTGGAGGTGATGACGTCAAAAACACAGGGTGGCCCGCGTGAGATTCCGCTAAATATTTTTAAAATTCATTTACAGGAAAACTAAACGACCTACATCCGCCTGACTTGGCATATATTATCACAGTTCCGAGGAGAATATATATATGGAAAATTTTATTGAGATCCGTGGACAATGAAAAATCGCCGGAGTTGCCCTCTTCAATCATCTGCAGTTCGTCGCCATCATTGCTCGCCATCATGAGCCATCATCAACAAAAGTAGAGTCAGGTACATACGCAACCATAACGTGAAAGAAATAGAAGCAGCCGTCAGAAAAGGAGTCAGCATCAAAACAAATAAAAGGAAGCCTCGTGCGGGAAAGAACATAATGCACGCAGTGAAAGACAGGCAGGGCAACATCGTTAGTAACTTCAATAATACAGCCCAGGTGGTCGAGGACCTCTGTTCGGAACGCTACAGCTCAAACACGAGACACCCCACGAGGAGTGTATTAAATGTCGATCAGGACATCGAAATTCCATGCGTCACTGCGGACGAGGTTAGGAAAGCAATTCAAGGCGAGTCCTGCGGGAAAGCAGCTGGAGAAGACGGCATAACCGCCGACTTGATCAAATATGGAGGAGACTTCCTAACTAGAAAGCTCGCGACACTATGCACACAATGCCTAAAAACTTCAAATGTACCAATAAGTTGGAAAAATGCAAACATTCTATTACACCAGAAGGGAGATGTAAGAGACTTGAAGAACTATAGGCCGGTCATTCTACTCTCAGCACTTTACAAAACATTCACAAAGGTTATCTCAAACAGAATAAGGGCCACACTTGAATTTAATCAACCAAGGGAGGAAGCAGGGTTCAGAAAAGGATACTTCACCATAGACCATTTTCATGTGATCAATCACGTAATCTAGAAATCCGCTGAGTATAACAAACCCCTTTATATGGCTTTTATAGACTACGAAAAGGCTTTTGACTCGGCAGAGATACCAGCACTTCTGGTGGCATTGCGCCGTCAAGGAGGTGTATGTATATATATATATATATATATATATATATATATATATATATATATATATATATATATATATATATATAATTGCAGTGAACAAAGTCTTGGACGCCGGTAAATAATATCAGTAAAAAGAAGACACACGTCGAAAAACAGAATGTATTCTTTACGTTTCGGCCGCGGGACCGGCCTTCGTCAGAATATATATATATATATATATATATATATATATATATATATATATATATATATATATATATATATATATATATATATATATAGTTTATGCGACGACTTACATTCCATTCAGTCGTCCCGCTGCCCCCCACACACTGAGGAAGCTTGCTCATACATTCGAATATGCATACAATTTGCTAGCTTATTTTTCTGTGCGCTATATCATTATCTTGCACATAACTCTCATTGTCACCCAGAACCTTTCAGCGGCAGAAAGCTACCCTGAAGTCACCTGTACAAGAACACCATGCTCAAGGTAGTGGCACCGTAACGAAGAACGAATGATTGAAATAGAAATCGCTGCAGCGGCTCGCTCGATGCAACACCGCGTTCAAGGTCACACAGCCTCAGTCGCTCTCATCCGCACCGAAGAACCATGCGCAGCGGTCATCCGTCCACCGGGTGAGTAGTACTCACCCTTGTACTGTTTGTCCGGGGTGAGCTGCTTGGAGACGTGCTGCACCTGTAGCAGCAGCTTGACTCGTTCGATAGGCGCCACGCTGGTCTTGGAGATGGCTGCCGCCACGCCTCCGGCAATGAAGTCCTTCAGGAAGGAGATCACTTGCGTGTCCTTTTTTTCAGCCATCCTAGGTGCTGCTGTCTCCCCGGCAGTTATCGAAATGTGTGTCCTGCAAGACAACGAACGAGAAACATGCATGAGTGAGTCTGCATCAAGAACGTTTTAAAGTATTGCTGGAGTGGAAATTGGATGATACAGGTAAGGCCTGCCGCCGCCGTCTTACCACAGGAATCGATTGTTAGCATGAACGTAGAGCAAAAAGAAAGAAGCGCTTTTGTCACGCTTCTAGCACCTTCGCGAGGTCAGTTCTGCGGGAATAGATATTGTTCGAACCACATGTTTGTTATTACTGTTTCTGGGATAAAACTTGAATGTCACGGCAGTTTGCATGGGAGATCATCACATTGCGTTGCTACTCAGTCACCAGTAACATAAGGGACCGACAACTGACCAGAACCTGCGATTAGGTTCTGGCGGAAATGGAAAAACCATCAATTATGGTGACAGATTGAAGCATACTCAAAGGGGTTTGAGTATAATTTGTATTTTTAAATTGCGTTTGAAAATCACAAAAAAACGGGTATGTCGCGCAGCGTAGCGGCAGAGACTTCGTACTGCTATATGGAGTCTTCGGTTTGGTGTGCGTAGTCAGATGCTTTTATACGCACCATAATTAGTGCTCAAAGTTAGAGCACGCATATTATTAAGCATCCCCACACTGTTCTGTGCTGCCCGCGAGGTACGAAACAAATAAGTTGACACTCACTGAGAAGCGGCGCTGCCTTCGCGGCGCACCCGGCTGCGGCCTGCGACGCATGCGCGCGCCGTTTTTCTCTCGTGGCTGCGAAGCCGGTATCGGAGTGTAAAACACGAATTCGCGAGTGAGATCACAAGTCATAGCAACATATAGGCTTGATAAACGCAACATTGATTTCTTTCTATTGGTGGCTTTACTAGTTTCCTTTTCCCATTGCCGGCTTATAATCGCTATCGCGCTCCCCTCCCACTGTTTGCAACTGTGTTGCCTGGAAGACTTCATAGTCGCTGCAGATAAAAAATTCGGATTTTATATGTTTCGCGGCGCTTTCGGCGTGACCACTCGGTGATTAGGCACTGTGACCGGATAAGTTTTCAGTTGCACTAATAAAAGCAGGTACCGTAAATACTGGTTGTCGGTCCCTTTAATGAAAACCAACGCGCTTTTATATTCACACGAGTCCAAAGTTTACATTAGCAGACAGCGTACGGCTGAACTGTGACTGTTCTCTGGCTGGTATGGCAAGATTTTAAGGCTGTAGAATTTGCGAACGCAGGCTTCACACTTGAAAGTAGCATTCGGCGATGGTCGCCACTCCAGGGATTCCTCTTTAGCACCTCTTTGGTCTGCGGTCGGTCAGTCGGATAGCTGGAAACATGAAGCATCTATGGCAGGTGTTCCGGTTCAGTGGAAACGCTGCGGTAGAACGGCACAAGAGGGCTGTCCTCAGAATAATATAAATAAATAATGGCCAACGGCTGATCGTGTGTGCACCACTGACTCCATATAGCTAAGGGATGTTCGGTCGTCGTTAGAGGACAACTTTTAATGCGCAAGTTCATTTGCTTTTCGTGACTCCAAGCCTGGAGAACATGTGCATTAGGCGCAAGCGTTGATCGTGAGAAAACAGGAGAGAGAGCAGGCTGATGCAGACCTTGCCGGCCGCCGGCACGGTGACCTCCAGCGCATCTCACTCGGCGACACATCTCAATGCGACCGGTTGGATCCCATTACATACCATTTGTTCGTGTACAACGATAAGATAGAGTGGACAAGTGTTGCGGAATAATTGTTAACCCCGCAATGCCGAATAACAATGTTCCGTACAAGGACTATAGCTCATAGTCAAGCCATGTCCTCCCTGCATGGTGCCCCCTCAGTGAAACCACAGGCTTTCGGCCTGCGCGAATTAATCGTTATATAGTAAACACCGGTCGCTGCACCTAACAAATAGCTTTTCGCGGAACGCGATTAATCGCCGATTGGTTCGATGGCTTAAAACAAAAAATTCCGAAGCAATGATCCGTACCTTGCAAGTCCCGTCCGCTCCGCAAGCCCCTGGCCCGTCGCAAAGGAAACCCCGTCCACGGTACGAGCCTCTTATAACCGCGGTACCCTCCTCGGCGCGGTTGTGACGCTATAAATATAAACGAGGCGTCCAAGCCACGGGTCCTCTCCCCCTCTCGTGTGCCCTCCTTTTATTTCTTATTCGTTTCGGGCGGACGACTGCAGAGATGGAGTCTGCGTCGAGGATTCGTCCCAGGGGACGTTCGTTCACCGCCGGCCAGAGAGGTCGAGACGCGCGACCGCACAACGTCCAGAAAGTGACGCGACGCAGTTCGCGCGTGATACGAAGGTGATCGCGTCGGCGATCCAGCGACGTCGGCATACTCGCTGTGCGGAACGGCCACTGTTTATATACGTGCTCCTCGGATGGTGTCGTCTGCTTCGGCACCGATGTCGTCTGCGAGCGGCTGCTGTCGCCGCCATTGGTCGCTGTGCCTTTCCAGACGGTCCAAGATGTCGACTGCTGTGGTCGCTCGTGCCAAAGTCAGTGCCTCTTTGCTTATAAGCTAATGTGCACGCTTAAGAACAATTTACGTTGTTTGTAATCGTTTGAGGAATGTGCACCTTTCGTTATGTACTGCAGTCTCGAATCCCTCGCATTCCAAAGTTAGACGTTTTTTATATATTTTTATCGTGATAATTGTAAGCGTTCCTTGTTCGCCTATCTGCAGGAAGCAGATAGCGTTAGCGTGATTAACCACTGAAAACTTGCATTTCTTGCATAGTAAATCGTACCCGGCCGCACACGTGTTAACCATCAACGACTGCAGGCTGGCATCCACTGCAGTCGTTGATGGTTAACACAGTTTCTGTAGTTGGCAGCCGCGTCATCTATCTGCAGAAAAATAGAAGACAAAAATAAGCAGAGGAGCACCACCCGACCGCTACATGTCAACGTAGCCGGAGCATATTAACTATAACGGAATATATTCGCGTAAGCATTGACCCATAATACGTTCTCACCCACGACATTGCATCACAACATGTATGATTATAGGAGGCCTGAACCCAGCAAATGTTACGTATACCAAAGTGCCTCTTTCGCGATCAGAGGCACCTGTGGCTACCGGCAAATAATTTCCGCGACTTCCCAACTCAGTACAAAGTATTAACGTTAGCCGCTGCAAATGAGTGCCGCTTGTCCCTTGGTCGGGACCAAATGGTCACATGCGTGTGTTCGAGGACATTACAGCTTGCCCGGCGGAAACCATATAGCGAAAAATTCACACGGGCTCATGCCAAAGGGCCCGAGGTGTCTACTCGCCCTCTTTTCCTCAAAGAAGATTCGTAATGTATAGAATTTCTGAGAAACAAAGGAAGTTTCATCATAACCGTCAGATACGGCAGGCGTCCGTAGATGTTGAAAATTGAAATAACGCTGTAAGTGCGCGTTACCTGAAAAAAAAAAAAAAGATCATCGCATGTTGTTGCACCTCACGACGGACGATGGAACGAAAAATGCTAGGCGTAACATTAAGATATCGAAAGACAGCAGAGTGAGTCGGAGAATAGACAGCGGTTGCCAATGTCCTAGGGTGTGTTCCAATACTCACGGTAGACGGCTAAATAGACAGCTACGTCTATTTAGGTCGACGGAATGGATACCAAGAGAAGGAAAGCGCGGGCGTGGACGACAGAGAGCAAGATGGGGTGACGAAATTTAAAAATCTTATATAAAATGGAACCAGCTCGCGCAGGACACGACAGAGTGGACATCGTTGGGAGAGGCCTTCGTCCTGCAGGAGACATGCCAGCACGATGATGATGATTATGCGCTCTTTTAGCACAAGAAGGCGAAAGCCGCGTTTCACCATCAAAATGCATCACGTTTGTTTGCTACGCTATCACTCCTAGCATGAAAAGTGAAGCACACACAATGTTGCGCTGTTATCGTTTCATTCTGAAAACATCTGGCCTTACCGAGCGCCTGTGACATTATATAGGACTGTCCTGTGGGCATTCCACTTCTCTCCTTTTCTTTCCCTTTTCCCATCCCCCAGTGTAGGGTAGCCAACCGGACTCCTGACTGGTTAACATCCCTGCCTTCCCTTCCTTCTTTCTCTCTCTCTCTCTATCGTTTCATTAATTTCAGTTTGTCTTTGGTGACATGACCTATAAGTCTTGTTACTCTCACATTCATACTTTTCCACGGCAATTTTGGTGAACAAAAAAAGCGAAGGCTTCTTCTTTTTTTTTTCAGGTACCGCGGCGACACCAACAGTCACATTCCGCTAAGCATAATCTATAAATAACACTTAAGGTATACATTGCGGAATACATATATTGTAACTGACGCATAGCAACGGATGTGCTTGCGAAGCACGTAAGCCCTTAAAATAAAAAAATGAGATGGCACGCATATTCGTGTACGCCGCCAAGCCTGCGGCAAAACGAACGGTTGCTTTGGTACGAAACGCCGCTTTCTACATTGAACAAAAATACAAGGAAAATTGCAGCGCTGATATATATATATATATATATATATATATATATATATATATATATATATATATATATATATATATACGTGTATTTAAGTGTGTGTATGCGTGTGTGCGTGTGTGTGTTGTCGGTAACGCATTACTTTTTTCGGTAACTTAGTTACGTACTCCTTACTTTTTATGGTGCTAGAGCCACAAGTGTGAAGTTAGAAGGTTGGCCCAAAACATTAATACATTCGGGGGGGGGGGGGGGGGGGATCGAAAAATCACGTCTCGCTAAGAGAATTGCCGCATGGAAGGATACGAATGTACGACTTTATATGACTGCTCTGTGATGACATCAACCACTTGACATACCCATAAGCTCCGTCACGATTTACGGTAATAAAATTACCTGTGGTGCACGCCCGCATTTCTTGGTCAATGATAAAATTAGCCAAAAGCTAACACCTCTGTAAGAGGGTGAAAATGGCTCAGCTGATGGTTCTATATATACGAAGGCATGAAGCACTGTAAATAGGCCTAGCAAGATGGTATTTAGTTCCTACGTCTAACGCTTAAATTCATAACCGGTTGGACTCGAAACCGTGACCTCCCCAATATAACGGCGGGAGGGTGGGGTCGCCTTCGAGAGACCGTGGCTCCACTGCGAATAGTGATAGGAATTGGTTACGTTTGGGATTCAATAAGATAGGTTTAGACTTAGATTGAAGACTCACAGGCTAGCGCCGAAACGTCATTTAAGGGAGCATTAAGTTCAGTTGTTTATTCCAGTTAATATTCGCCACCTCCTTCTCTAGAAACAAAAGAGCGCGTAGAATCTGAACTGATGTTACAAATAAAGAAAATGTACAAATAAATAAACAAATAAACGAATATAAACAACACGACCGTTGTTGCGACCGGCACGCATGCCAGGTAACGTCCATTCGGAAAGATGGCTGCTACGGCCATTAGCAGGTTTCTGATCACTGACGTGTTCACAGAAAACATCTATGGAAGTGTGTACCCAACTGTTACAGCAGCTATGACACCCCTATACTGGTGAAAACCTCACAAAGTACACCACACAATGGGCGCACTGACTGGGAAATACCATCCCGAAATCTCATCTTGTACTCATTGCCACGATGACGAAAATCGCTTCAACATAAGGCACAGAGATTAAAGCCGTCACATGCGAACATAGGTCGGCAGTGTGGAAGAACTCACTCACCCTAATTTTTCCAGGGCCCGCACTCACCTCCACTCACACTCACTGGCACTCACTTCCACTCACGCTCACTGGAACCTCCACTCACACTCACTGGCACTAACCTCGACTCACACACACTCACTGGCACTCGCTCTCACTTCCACTCACACTCACTGGCACCTACTCGCACGCACACTCACTGGCACTCGCACTTCCTTCCACTCACACTCACTGGCACTCATTCGCACTTACACTCACTGGCACTCACCTCCACTCACACTCACTTGCACTCACAATCACTGGCACTCACCTCCACTCACTGGCATTCGCACTCACTTCCACTCACACTCACTGGTACCTACTCGCACTCACACTCACTGGCACTCGCACTCCCTTCCAATCACACTCACTGGCACTCATTCGCACTTACACTCACTGGCACTCACCTCCACTCACACTCACAATCACTGGCACTAACCTCCACTCACACACACTCACTGGCACTCGCACTCACTTTCACTCACACTCACTGGCACCTACTCGCACTCACACTCACTGGCACTCACCTCCACTCACACTCACTGGCACTCGCACTCCCTTCCACTCACACTCACTGGCACTCATTCGCACTTACACTCACTAGCACTCACCTCCACTCACACTCACATGCACTCACAATCACTGGCACTAACCTCCACGCACACACTCTCAGTGGCACTTGCACTCACTTCCACTCACACTCACTGGCACCTACTCGCACGCACACTCACTGGCACTCGCCCTTCCTTCCACTCACACTTACTGGCACTCATTCGCACTTACACTCACTGGCACTCACCTCCACTCACACACACTCACTGCCATTCGCACTCACTTCCACTCACACTCACTGGCACCTACTCGCGCTCACACTCACTGGCACTCCACTCACACTCACTGGCACTCATTCGCGCTTACACTCACTGGCACTCACCTCCACTCACACTCACTGGCACTCATTCGCACTTACACTCACTGGCACTCAGCTCCACTCACACACACTCACTGGCACTCGCACTCACTGCCACTCACACTCACTGGCACCTACTCGCACTCACACTCACTGGCACTCATTCGCATTTACACTCACTGGCACTCACTCACCTCCACTCACACTCACTTGCACTCACAATCGCTGGCACTAACCTCCACTCACACACACTCACTGGCACTCGCACTCACTTCCACTCACACTCATTGGCACTCACCTCCACTCACACTCACTGGCACTCATTCGCACTTACACTCACTGGCACTCACCTCCACTCACACTCACTTGCACTCACAATCACTGGCACTAACCTCCACTCACACACACTGACTGGCACTTGCACTCACTTTCACTCACACTCACTGGCACCTACTCGCACTCCCACTCACTGGCACTCACCTCCACTCACACTCACTGGCACTCATTCGCACTTACACTCACTGGGACTCACCTCCACTCACACTCACTGGCACTAACCTCGCCTCACACACACTCACTGGCACTCGAACTCACTTCCACTCACTGGCACCTACTCGCACTCACACTCACTGGCACTAACCTCACTGGCACTCACTGGCACTCGCACTTCCTTCCACTCACACTCACTGGCACTCATTCGCACTTACACTCACTGGCACTCACCTCCACTCACACTCACTTCCACTCACACTCACTGGCACTCATTCGCACTTACACTCACTGGCACTCACCTCCACTCACACTCACTTGCACTCACAATCACTGGCACTCACCTCCACTCACACACTCACTGGCATTCGCACTCACTTCCACTCACACTCACTGGTACCTACTCGCACTCACACTCACTGGCACTCACCTCCACTCACACTCACTGGCACTCGCACTCCCTTCCAATCACACTCACTGGCACTCATTCGCACTTACACTCACTGGCACTCACCTCCACTCACACTCACTGGCACTAACCTCCACTCCCACACACTCACTGGCACTCGCACTCACTTTCACTCACACTCACGGCACCTACTCGCACTCACACTCACTGGCACTCACTCACACTCACTCCACTCACACTCACTGGCACTCACTTCCACTCACACTCACTGGCACTAACCTCCACTCACACTCACTGGCACTAACCTCGCCTCACACACACTCACTGGCACTCGCACTCACTTCCACTCACACTCACTGGCACCTACTCGCACGCACACTCACTGGCACTCGCACTTCCTTCCACTCACACTCACTGGCACTCATTCGCACTTACACTCACTGGCACTCACCTCCACTCACACTCACTTGCACTCACAATCACTGGCACTCACCTCCACTCACACTCATTGGCACTCATTCGCACTTACACTCACTGGCACTCCACTCACACTCACTGGTACCTACTCGCACTCACACTCACTGGCACTCGCACTCCCTTCCAATCACACTCACTGGCACTCATTCGCACTTACACTCACTGGCACTCACCTCCACTCACACTCACATGCACTCACAATGACTGGCACTAACCTCCACTCACACACACTCACTGGCACTCGCACTCACTTTCACTCACACTCACTGGCACCTACTCGCACTCACACTCACTGGCACTCACCTCCACTCACACTCACTGGCACTCGCACTCCCTTCCACTCACACTCACTGGCACTCATTCGCACTTACACTCACTAGCACTCACCTCCACTCACACTCACATGCACTCACAATGACTGGCACTAACCTCCACACACACACTCTCAGTGGCACTTGCACTCACTTCCACTCACACTCACTGGCACCTACTCGCACGCACACTCACTGGCACTCGCACTTCCTTCCACTCACACTCACTGGCACTCATTCGCACTTACACTCACTGGCACTCACCTCCACTCACACACACTCACTGGCATTCGCACTCACTTCCACTCACACTCACTGGCACCTACTCGCGCTCACACTCACTGGCACTCCACTCACACTCACTGGCACTCATTCACGCTTACACTCACTGGCACTCACCTCCACTCACACTCATTGGCACTCATTCGCACTTACACTCACTGGCACTCAGCTCCACTCACACACACTCACTGGCACTCGCACTCACTTCCACTCACACTCACTGGCACCTACTCGCACGCACACTCACTGGCACTCGCACTTCCTTCCACTCACACTCACTGGCACTCATTCGCACTTACACTCACTGGCACTCACCTCCACTCACACACACTCACTGGCATTCGCACTCACTTCCACTCACACTCACTGGCACCTACTCGCGCTCACACTCACTGGCACTCCACTCACACTCACTGGCACTCATTCGCGCTTACACTCACTGGCACTCACCTCCACTCACACTCATTGGCACTCATTCGCACTTACACTCACTGGCACTCAGCTCCACTCACACACACTCACTGGCACTCGCACTCACTTCCACTCACACTCACTGGCACCTACTCGCACTCACACTCACTGGCACTCACCTACACTCACACTCACTGGCACTCATTCGCACTTACACTCACTGGCACTCACCTCCACTCACACTCACTTGCACTCACAATCACTGGCACTAACCTCCACTCACACACACTTACTGGCACTCGCACTCACTTCCACTCACACTCATTGGCACTCACCTCCACTCACACTCACTGGCACTCACTTCCACTCACACTCACTGGCACTCATTCGCGCTTACACTCACTGGCACTCACCTCCACTCACACTCACTTGCACTCACAATCACTGGCACTAACCTCCACTCACACACACTGACTGGCACTTGCACTCACTTCCACTCACACTCACTGGCACCTACTCGCACTCACACTCACTGGCACTCACCTCCACTCACACTCACTGGCACTCATTCGCACTTACACTCACTGGGACTCATCTCCACTCACTCACTGGCACTAACCTCCCCTCACACACACTCACTGGCACTCGCACTCACTTCCACTCACTGGCACCTACTCGCACTCACACTCACTGGCACTAACCTCACTGGCACTCGCACTTCCTTCCACTCACACTCACTGGCACTCATTCGCACTTACACTCACTGGCACTCACCTCCACTCACACTCACTTGCACTCACAATCACTGGCACTCACCTCCACTCACACTCACTGGCCCTCACTCGCACTCACATTCAATGGCACTAACCTCCGCTCACACTTCGCCACACTCACTGGCACTCGCACTCACTTCCGCTCACACTGGCTGGCACTCACACTCACCTCCACTCTACTCTCTGGCACTCACTCGCACTCGCTTCCACTCATACCCACTGGCACTCACCTCCACTCACACTGAGTGGCACTCACCTCCACTGGCACTCACACTCACTCAGTGGCACTCACCTCCACTCGCACTCACTGGAACTCACTCACGCTCACTTCCACTCACACTCACTGGCACTCACTTCTACTCACTCGCACTCGCTTCCACTCATACTCACTGGCACTCACCTCCACTCACACTCACTGGCACTCGCACTCACCTCCACTCACACTGAGTGGAACTCGCCTCCCCTCACACTGAGTGGCACTCACCTCCACTCGCACTCACTGGCACTCACACTCACTCAGTGGCACTCACCTCGCACTCACTGGAACTCACTCACACTCACTCGCACTCACCTCCACTCACACTCACTGGCACTCACGTCTATGCAATGAGTGCGAGTGAGTGAGTGCACTCATGAGTGAGTGCACCGACCTATGCATGTGAATCTACAGGTAATTAACACTAAGCCACTATATAATATTGATGAGGACCGGCACAGTTGTGCAAAGCAGTCTCGCTAAAGCAGTACCCCGGATAAAGTTGGTTGGGCTAGAAGCATTGCAGTGTGAAGTATAAACATGAGTTTCATGAAATTGTCATTTTGGGTTCCTTCAGCGAATTTCCAGTGAATGAAATCGCTGACCATGGAGTAAGGTGAGAAGTAAAGCCCCGCCACGGTGGTCTAGTGGTTATGGCACTCGGCTGCTGATCCGAAGGTCGCGGGATCGAATCCCGGCCGCGGCGGCTGCATTTCGATGGAGACGAAATGTTGAGGCCCGTGTGCTGTGCGATGTCAGTGCACGTTAAAGAACCCCAGGTGGTCGAAATTTCCCGAGCCCTCTACTACGGCGTCTCTCATAATCACAGCTGGTTCTGGGACATTAAACACCATAAATCAATCAATCAAGGTGAAAAGTAAAGGGCGTTACATTTTTTCGGTAACGGTGACGCGTTGACTTTTATTAGGGACATTTAGCGTGTCCGGTAATCCGGTATACGCAAAGGTGTAGCGGATACCGGATAACGTGTAGCGTTGTTTTTTGCAGTGAAGTGGCGCCAGCTATGGGGGATAAACAGAACAAGCAAACCCCCGTTATATGTCCTCCGAGATTCTGGAAGCCACTCGCTAAGCCTACAGCTTCGATAATTTTAGTCTGGCTCTCAGAAACGGCATTGAATCATCACGGATACTTTACTGTCGAAGCTGCATGATACAAAGCTAAGGCAAATACAACCGCCAGTTAGTTACTTAAAGGAGTACTGACACGATTTTGCGGCGGCGCGAAATATACATTTTTCGCTTTCCAGTCATGTATTGTTAACGCCCTCAGCACGCGGAAACCAGGAAACGCGTGCAAAATATTCAGTTTGGTTTTAAGGTTTTCGTCGAACAGCACTGCAACCCAGCCCCAGCGCAATGGACACTGCGATGACGTATGAGCACGGTCTCTTAAAATTCGCTGAAATCGCCGTCAGAGTCGCTGGACGACCGTGAAATTGTCGTTGTTTGCGTGCCACACGTGTACCCGACCACAGACGACAGAGTTGCAGCGACGCTATCACGAATTGCAGTCGCTACGTGGCTTAGACGCACGTCCGACTCTCTTGACACGTCACTAGGAAACCGCCCCCTCGAAATCGAAACCGAAAGTGGGCTTTTAAGGGAGTCGTATTAAAAATATATTCATTGCGTTTCGAGGCACCATGACACTCTTTTTGAGGTTCTCCCCGCCAGTGCTTTCACTTACAGCAACAATACAAGAATGTCAAAAATTCGTGTCAGTACTCCTTTAAAGGGCCCCTAAACCACCAAGAGGTCGAAATTTAGTTGTGGCGTTGCTTTTGTGCCGGTGTCCGCAACAAACACGTAGCCGCAAGAATTTTTCGAAACGGTGCCGAAATAGCCGAGTTACACGCGTTTGATTCTCAAAACGCGGCGCTTGCTTGTTTCGCTCTCTCCTGCGCCCGCCGGCCGCTTGACAGTGCCACCTCCTCGCCGAGTGTAGAGTTACTGTATATGCTACCTTTAGGTAGCAGAGTTGCGCCAAGGTACGCCATCTTGGGCTCCGATGTCTTGCGGGAAAGCCACTCACCACCCGCGTAGGAGCCGCGCTCGCGCGTCAGAGGAACAGTGTTGCTTTATTAATTTTTGTTTGTTTGTTTTCTTTCTATATTTTATGGAGCTACGAGCAAAACTCGGTTGCTCGGGTCGCGCTTACAATCCTTAATTTTATGCTGACGTTGTTGGTATGCAATAAACAAAATTGCGTCGAATGACTGACACATACACCGATGACATTAAATCGCAGGCTTGTGGCTCGTTGAGCCGTGAGATATATATATAGTTGGTCACACATTTGCTTCGTCGTCTTTTCCGCTGTGCTGACCATGGAGTAAGGTGAGAAGTAAAGCCCCGCCACGGTGGTCTAGTGGTTATGGCACTCGGCTGCTGATCCGAAGGTCGCGGGATCGAATCCCGGCCGCGGCGGCTGCATTTCGATGGAGACGAAATGTTGAGGCCCGTGTGCTGTGCGATGTCAGTGCACGTTAAAGAACCCCAGGTGGTCGAAATTTCCCGAGCCCTCTACTACGGCGTCTCTCATAATCACAGCTGGTTCTGGGACATTAAACACCATAAATCAATCAATCAAGGTGAAAAGTAAAGGGCGTTACATTTTTTCGGTAACGGTGACGCGTTGACTTTTATTAGGGACATTTAGCGTGTCCGGTAATCCGGTATACGCAAAGGTGTAGCGGATACCGGATAACGTGTAGCGTTGTTTTTTGCAGTGAAGTGGCGCCAGCTATGGGGGATAAACAGAACAAGCAAACCCCCGTTATATGTCCTCCGAGATTCTGGAAGCCACTCGCTAAGCCTACAGCTTCGATAATTTTAGTCTGGCTCTCAGAAACGGCATTGAATCATCACGGATACTTTACTGTCGAAGCTGCATGATACAAAGCTAAGGCAAATACAACCGCCAGTTAGTTACTTAAAGGAGTACTGACACGATTTTGCGGCGGCGCGAAATATACATTTTTCGCTTTCCAGTCATGTATTGTTAACGCCCTCAGCACGCGGAAACCAGGAAACGCGTGCAAAATATTCAGTTTGGTTTTAAGGTTTTCGTCGAACAGCACTGCAACCCAGCCCCAGCGCAATGGACACTGCGATGACGTATGAGCACGGTCTCTTAAAATTCGCTGAAATCGCCGTCAGAGTCGCTGGACGACCGTGAAATTGTCGTTGTTTGCGTGCCACACGTGTACCCGACCACAGACGACAGAGTTGCAGCGACGCTATCACGAATTGCAGTCGCTACGTGGCTTAGACGCACGTCCGACTCTCTTGACACGTCACTAGGAAACCGCCCCCTCGAAATCGAAACCGAAAGTGGGCTTTTAAGGGAGTCGTATTAAAAATATATTCATTGCGTTTCGAGGCACCATGACACTCTTTTTGAGGTTCTCCCCGCCAGTGCTTTCACTTACAGCAACAATACAAGAATGTCAAAAATTCGTGTCAGTACTCCTTTAAAGGGCCCCTAAACCACCAAGAGGTCGAAATTTAGTTGTGGCGTTGCTTTTGTGCCGGTGTCCGCAACAAACACGTAGCCGCAAGAATTTTTCGAAACGGTGCCGAAATAGCCGAGTTACACGCGTTTGATTCTCAAAACGCGGCGCTTGCTTGTTTCGCTCTCTCCTGCGCCCGCCGGCCGCTTGACAGTGCCACCTCCTCGCCGAGTGTAGAGTTACTGTATATGCTACCTTTAGGTAGCAGAGTTGCGCCAAGGTACGCCATCTTGGG
The DNA here is from genome assembly GCA_013339685.2 of Hyalomma asiaticum. NCBI lineage: Eukaryota > Metazoa > Arthropoda > Arachnida > Ixodida > Ixodidae > Hyalomma > Hyalomma asiaticum. The sequence continues at coordinate 128,947,558 of CM023483.1, read as the reverse complement.
CTCCGATGTCTTGCGGGAAAGCCACTCACCACCCGCGTAGGAGCCGCGCTCGCGCGTCAGAGGAACAGTGTTGCTTTATTAATTTTTGTTTGTTTGTTTTCTTTCTATATTTTATGGAGCTACGAGCAAAACTCGGTTGCTCGGGTCGCGCTTACAATCCTTAATTTTATGCTGACGTTGTTGGTATGCAATAAACAAAATGCGTCGAATGACTGACACATACACCGATGACATTAAATCGCAGGCTTGTGGCTCGTTGAGCCAGTGAGATATATATATAGTTGGTCACACATTTGCTTCGTCTTCTTTTCCGCTGTTTTTTTTTCATTTACAGATATGAAACTTATGATCGCGATCGAGCCAGTTACGGATGGAATTTGTTTGTCGCGTTTGGCTCCTTCGTTAACTGCCTACGGAAGCCCGCTGGAGTTTTATAGTTTTCAACTGAATCGGGCTGGATAGCGATCGAAAGTGGCCGTGCGACGCCCGTATTACAATCGCGGCTCGCGACAGCTGATGTGAATCGTTGTTCAACAGCCCTGTCGCGTCCAAAATTCCTTTCGCAATCTAAAACAATGAACACAAGAAAACATACAAACATTTATTACACTGCACCTCTATAACACTACAAAAACATATCATGAGGCTTTAATTGCACTCGTCACATCCTAAAACAATGAACACACGCAAACATAAAAATTTATTGCACTGCACCCTTTTTTTTATAACACTACAAAAACACCACACCTGCCTTGACCAGCAGCATCAAAGCAGCAGCAGCCAGAACAATAACAGAGCCGATGTCGATTGCGCTTGGCCGGCCGGAACGTGCGGAGCGTTGGCATCGGCTGCCAAGTGTGGGCTTCTCCGCAGCGCGGCGGAACCACTTTTGACCACGTGATGGCGCTAGGCGAATAGTGGCGCTGAAATCACTGGAGGCGGGGCGCGCGGCGCACGGAAAACAGTGGCACAACTCTGGCTCCCTAAAGGGAGCCTATACAGTGACTCTAGCCGAGTTAAAGTGTTCTAGAAATGGGTAGTGGGCTGACTGGAGGCCGTGCACTGACGCACTTTATGTCTCATTTGGTAGATGGCGCCACCACCATCTGCAATGTAAGCGACGCGTTGCTGCCCTGAGCGTGGTTAGTTTGCCAGCGCTTCAAGCACAAACTACTTTCATGCAACCCAGTGGCGCACCGACGGGGGGGGGGGGGGGGTTCGGGTGTTGTAACCCCGCCTGAGGCCGACCTAACCCCCCTCCCACTCCGTAGCTGCTGCTATGTCCTAGCAGAATATGGCGCTAATGTCTCTGCAAAACGCCGAAAAAATAATAAAATAATCATCGTCATTGATGCTACTATTATTTGGCATTTTATTTACTTTTTTTACACAAGCAACAACTGTGTAACCGCATGCCCGGCCCTTCTTGAAAAATTGAACCCCCCCCCCCGGCAGAGATCCTGGGTGCGCTACTGATGCAACCCCTGTTCATAGCCATTTTCGTTGCTTTTTTTCTTTTGCGTAAGCATATTCTTGCTTTGGTCGTCGTTCTGGCGCATGAAGTATACCTAACATGAGCGCGCCATCAGCGGGCGCGGGATGTAATCTATGCTGTAAACCGCCAGTTTTGTATTGCGGTAGCGAGCTCTCACGTAAAAAAAAAAGAAGATCTCGCAGTTCTATTGCCTTTCGATAATTAATTAATTTATGGGGTTTTACGTGCCAAAACCACTTTCTAATTCTGAAGCACGCCGTATAGTGGAGCACTCCGGAAATTTCGACCACCTGGGGTTCTTTAAAGGGCACTGACATCGATTGCCTTTAGATAAAAGAGATTAATATTTTCATGCTAGTGTTTGTACTCGATAGTAACTTTAGTGAGGTCGTACTCTCACTAAATAAAACAATATTGCTACAAACTTAAGCACCTTACACGCTCTCAGCTGATATATTCTCCTGAAAAGTGCAAGAAAATGTGTGGGAGTGCGCAGGAGGAAAGACCGATACTAATCACGCCCAAGAAATGAAAGACCGAAAGTAAGGGTAGACCACCCAGCATCACATGCAATCAGATTTTGCTTCTTGAAGACCCCTCACATGCTGCAAATTATATTTGTGTAAGAAATTGCATGCAAACACTGCTATCAGTTGAGTGCAAAATCCAGTTAGCAATTCTGCTGACACTATAATATACCTGAAAGGTTCATTTGCAGTCTTTTATACAGAACTATTTGTCCACACTCGTGTATTTGGAAAAAATGAATTTGTAATGAAGGTGTGGAAAAATGTAGACAACAATATCGTTCACAGAAATAAGTGAAAAGTTTGTTTGGTGGGGCAGCACAATGACCTTACTCCACAAGATCCAGCCTATCAATCACTTTCTTTTTTTTCTTAAAGTGAAAACAGATAGAAAAAAGCTGCAATAGCTTGAAGAGGGCCTTGCCCCATTTTGTACTTATCAGCGTGTGCGGCAAAAAGCATGTCTCCTAAAACAGCCCTATAGATGCTAGAAAAATATTCACAACTACAAATAATCACAGAGACGCTAAATATTTTCAATAGCATACTTGGCATAGCATAAATTAAAAAAAAGTTCACATAAACACATGAATAATCAACAGATATTGTTCCCACAATAAGTAAAGACACTGAATCAGAAGAAATACTAACAAAAATGACAAATAATAGACACATTTCCATTCAAATAACGCATGCATTTTTATACAGCTCTACTGGCATTCTGGAAGATCATATTAATCGCACTGTTGATGGTACGTCTGGAACCCGGGCGCAAAACAATGGTTCTGGCGACGTGGTGCCATTCCGCACGAAGAGTCGATGACCGCGAGGTGTTTACTACCAATCTACATTATTCACAACTATAAGAACTGAAAAATGAAACGTATTGACGAAGCAATGCTCGGCCGAAAACGTGCAGCGACGACGAAACACAGCAGCAGCACTACAGCAGCGGGGCGAAGGAACGGCGAAGGCTCCCATTGCTGACGATAGTAGCGCCGCCACTCGGGCACTCAGGAAAACGAAAACTTGTTTACATTTTTTGCGCCGCGGCAACGATCCCTCTCCCCGGAGAGTGAGCCCACTACCCTCTTCTAGAACACTTTAGCCGAGTGCTCCTCCGAATGTCACGTGACATACATCGCCGATGACGCGCATCCGGTTGACGTGCCTCCGCTGGGCTCCCGCGTTCGTGCAAATGTTTCGTTGGTGCTGTGCCAACGCTCACTGTTAGCGCTATCCTTCGTGTTCTGATAGTTGCTGCAGTTTCTAGTCGGCTGTACCTCATTTGCACTTGCGTAGTGTAGCGCATTTGCGAATTCACACGCGAACACCACACGAACGACACACGACGAGGAAAACAAACAGGCAGGGAGCGCGTGCGTTTGCTAGCAGACTAACCGGAAGTCGACGTTCTCCTTCGGCCAATAAGCGGAGCTCGGACTTCTTTGACGTCACCAAAAACCACAATGTCGTCACGGCTAACTTTGGCGTGCCGGAACTGGCCGGAGAGGCGCACGGGATTGTTTTTCGAGTTTGTGGCGCGGCCGCGGCGCGTAGCGCTGCCGCGTTTGACATCGTTCATCGTGACGGCATTTTCAACTTGATGCGCGTGCTAACTTGAAATGTTCAAAAAAATGTCGGGGGTGGTTTAGGGGCCCTTTAAGAGCTACAGAGCGCGCGACGACCACTTGAAGGATTCGAAGCGGAAGGCATACACTTTGGTCAGTCGGCCATGTTTGCCAATGCGCTGTTTACGCCCGGTATTCCGCTCTACGCAAAGCGCTTGCGTATAGCGGTTTACCGGACACGCTAAATGTCCCTATTGTGGTTACGCCCCGCCACGGTGGTCTAGTGGCTAAGGTACTCGGCTGCTGATCCGAGGGTCGCGGGATCGAATCCCGGCCGCGGCGGCTGCATTTCGATGGAGGCGAAATGTTGAGGCCCGTGTGCTGTACGATGTCAGTGCACGTTAAAGAACCCCAGGTGGTCGAAATTTCCGGAGCCCTCCACTACGGCGTCTCTCATAATCAGAACTGGTTTTGGGACGTAAAACCCCACAAAACAACAACAACCTATTGTGGTTACGTTAGGCGGTAACGCCCAACGGAAAGGAAACTAGTAAACCAAAGGAAACTAGTAAAGCCATAAATAGAAAGAAATCAATATTGCGTTTATCAAGCCTATAGACGATTTTCCGCAGCTAGTTTGTCTAAGCAAACTAGATGGCGCCACCGCACCGAAGCACCATATGGCCTTCCCCTCGGCGGCGCGTTCATGATGTGGCGTGTGGCGTCCGTTGCCCTGGCCTACGGCGAGAAGCGGGCGGCCGTCGGCGACGGTGAAGAGGAAGTAGAAAGGGGAAGGCCATTAGATCACGTGTTCAAACATGGCAGCGCCCGTTCGCCGCTGCGGAAAAGCGTCTATACGTTGCTATGACTAGTGATCTCACTCGCGAATTCGTGCTTTACACTCCGATACCGGCTTCGCAGCCACGAGAGAAAAACGGCGGGCGCATGCGTCGCAGGCCGCAGCGACCGTTCCACAGGTGCGCCGCGAAGGCAGCGCCGCTTCTCAGTGAGTGTCAACTTATTTGTTTCGTACCTCGCAGGCAGCACAGAACAGAGCGGGGATGCTTGATAATACGCGTGCTCTAAGTTTGAGCACTAATCATGGTGCGTATAAAAGCATCTGACTATATGCACACCAAACCGAAGACTCCATATAGCAGTACGAAGTCTCTACGGCTACGCTGCGCGACATACCCGTCTTTTGTGATTTTCAAACGCAATTTAAAAATACAAATTCTACTCAAGCCCCTTTAAGTATGCTTGAATTTGTCACCATAATTCATGTTTTCTTTTTTTTTTTTTCATTTCCGCCAGAATCTAATCGCAGGTTCTGGTCAGTTCTCGGTCCCTTTAAAACCGCCACGTGTACACAGTCGCTACGCTGCAGAAATTTTGCGCCATAGGAGAAGTAGAGCAGACTTTAGGGTTGTTCGTTTTCAGGTTTTATTATCTCTTCGAATTCAGAGGGGGGGGGGGGGGGTGAAAATTGGGCGCCATTTCTCGAGGTGATGACCGGGGAGAAATCGGCTCTTTTGCTGAGCCATTCCGAAATTCGTTTTTTGTTTTCCTTTTTTTTTTTGGAGGTCTGGGTATATTTACAAGTTTATGTTTACAAATGACGACACTATAGCGTCCACAGAGCTGCCCGCAACCTGTGAAATTAACTTAACGTCACCAGAGCTCATGTGAACCGACACTATGTAACTTCGTTGTCCCGAGGTCAGGTCCCAACGTCACTAAAACCGGTTTTAACCCGATTTTCCTGAAACACGCTTGGGGCAAAATAATCGGGTAAAATCGGATTTTATCTGAAAACGAACAACACTCGGTTAATTCGCAAATCTGTTTTTGCACAGTGCCGCCAGGTAATGGCAGTAACGCGGCCGCCCATTGTCTCCGCTTTTACGGATGAAATATATAGTTAACGTGCAAATGCTTACAGGGCGCAAATTCAACAAACAAAAGAGAGGGACACACAGACACACACAAAGCGCTTTGTGTGTGTCCGTGTGTCCCTCTCTTTTGTTTGTTGAATTTGTGCCCTGTAAGCATTTGCACTTTATAATGAACCAACTAGCCCAAGAAGCAGTTTTATTAAGCTATAGTTAACGTGTAAATTAAAGCCAGCGTGCCTTACAACCCGTACCACATCAAATCAGCATCAGCGTACTCATACAACAGCTTCGATTCAGATGCGAACCCGACACATGAAATAGGCATGTTCGGAGATTACAACGCGAGTTCCGTGCCACCATGAACGGGCATACGGTCGATGGTACATTTAGGGACCGTAATGCGCAGGGCGTTCAAGAGGGAATAAGAAAGCTATCGCAAACGTTATTTCGTTTTTCTGCCGCAAGTACATTGCATAACGCATAACTGCCTTTTCTGTGAAATGAAATCAGTTACGTAGCCAGCGATCTTCTCAGAAAAAGAAAAAAGAAAAGAAAAGAGGGGAGGAAGGACGCTGCAACTCGCCCCTCGTCCCAGGCCTTGATCAATAATACACATCGGCCGATATTAACCAAAGGTTTCGCTGGAAACCGCGGGTTCCTGTCATATCTCGGCCATCACAGCGCTCTCGCACGCCTCGATCAGTTTCCAACTACTGGTGGCAGCAAAATATGGGGTTGCACGCGGCGTCGCGCCAACATTTGCGTAGCACATGGCCCAATGACTAAAAGCGCTATATATATATATGCTCAGTTATATATGCTATCGCTGTCAATGCATCGCCTTATTTGGGCGAAACTGCGAGTTTTCTTGAATTTTTTTCATAGCACAAATGATGCGGCAATATATATGCTAGCGATGGCGATAGGACTTGGCGGTCACCAATTACTTCTGTATGCTTCCACTCAGTGGGAGTCATTCTAAGATATACTCGCCCATTATACACTGTGTCGTCCATGTTCATCCATCAAAATGGGGGCTTCGGCGCACACAAAAAAAGAGACGGTCGCAGGGAAGAATACAAACGGGCGTCCGTGTCTCTTTTGCGTGTGCTGAAGTAAGCATCCATTATGAATTCAAACCAGCCTTCAGTCCTTTTGCATCAAGATGGGGTTGCTACGACCGACCCTATAGTGAAGGTTCCTAAGTGCGCACGGCGTGCTTACGTGATGAGTCGCCACCACCAATGTGGAAGTACAACATGCATGCATCAACATATCTCCGCAAGCAAAGACGAAACGACTTCACTGCGGCCAGTTCAAATCTTCCATATACCCAAGGTTTGTTTGAAAAACAGGCTTTTTCACATGCAATTTTCCGCATCACAATCGGCCAATCGAGAAATGCAAAAAAAGAGAGAAGAGTTTCTAGAAATTTTGAGCGGCAGAAACAAAAAAATAAAGCGGCTTTTTTCTCTTTTTATTGTCGTTTCCAATTCCTGTGTATGACAGCCTTGTCAACGGCACTGGACGACCACCCACACGCGGAAGCAGAAATTGCCAACGCGAATCGCTATGAAATTATAGGCGCTGCAATTCGATTTCATCGCGAAAGTGGACTTAGTGAGAGATTGCGACGGTGTGGTGAGATTGACGTGTCGTCGCGGTCTCCTTCTTTCATTCCGTTTCCCCCAATACAAGGCTGCCATGTGGATATTCATCCTGGTTAACCTTCCCCGAGTTTCCTTGACCTTTCCCCCTCTCTCTGCATTGCAATGCTTTGCCAATTAGTTGTTACCTCCGCATGACATTACACCAACTAAGCGAAGAGCGATGCCAGGCATGAGAGGGAAGGTGCATCACCGCAAGTAATTGCTATGAACATGCACAAACGCGCGGCGACTGCAATTAGTGTCACGACCATCATCAGCCTATATCTTATGCAGGACGAAGGCCTCTCCCAATGCTTTCCATCCTTTCCTGTCCTGCGGCAGCTGATTCCATCAGGCGAATTTACGACGATTGTCAATATTGACAGGCAACTATATAGCGCACGCAGCTTCAAGGCACACTCAAAGCTTGTAATGCATTTCCAGCGCTAGTAAGGGAAAGAAAATGGAAGACAGGACAGCAGATAGGCAGAACGCTGGTCTTTAAACAGATTTTCATTGCAGAACGGTACAGATATATAAACATTTACTGGCTCATAGCGTAGCGCGAAAACCGACATGGACAAAGGATCAAGAAACACAAGCGCTTGTGTTCGTCTGTTTCTTGATCTTTTGTCCGTGTCGGTTTTCGCGCTACGCTATAAGCCAGTATAATGAACTAACAAGCCCAAATTGGTAACCTTGTATAAGCATTTGTACGTGCACAAACGCTTAAGATCAAGCAGTGTGGCGCATGCATGATACCACTCATAACCCAATCGCAGAGGCAAGATAATCTATTTCTTTGGCAGACAGTGCAATAGAAGGTGTATATGCATGGTTTCCGAAGCGAAACAACAACCTTATGAGGTCCCGTACACATTTGTACGTCGTACAGCCGTACGAGCCGCCAGACAGTTCCAAAAAGGTGGTCGAAATTTCCGGAGCCCTGCACTACATTGTGGTTTTGGGACTTAAGATCCCAGAAATCAATCAAGCATGCCAATGTTCTTCTTTCGTTTTTTTTTTTTTATTGCCCATCGCGTAGTGCGAGTGTATCTCGTAATTTCCGGTGTTTAACGCGTCCCAAAGCCACGATATATTATTATGAGAAACGCCGTAGTGGAGGGGTCCAAATATTTTCACCACCTGAGGTTCTTTTAACGTGCACTGAGATCGCACAGTGCACGGGCCTCGAGATTTCGCCTCCATGGAAATGCAGCCGCCGCGGCCGGGATTCGATCCTGCGACCTTCCGGATCTGCAGCCGAGCGCCATAACAACTAGACCACCGTGGCTGAGCGGGAAGGGGGGTGGCCAGCCCTAATCCACACCCCTCCCTCTTTCTTTCCTCGCACCACATACATTGCTGTGGGTGCTGCATACTGCTGGAATGAACCTCGCGCACAAATTTGCGTACTTCAATCACGAAAAAAAGGGTCGATTTATCATTTATTTTGTGCGCCACCAGTAATGTACAGGACTCGGGACTGTAGCTGACACCTCTGTCAGGCATCCCTTAGGGACGATAATTATAATTCCTATGGCTTCGGTGCCTAAATTTCGATGTAATTATTAGGCACGCGGCAGTGCGGCATTCCCGATTAATTTCGACTACCTAGCGTTCTTTAACATACACCTAAATCGAAGTACACGGGCTTTCTGTGCGTTTCACCCCGTCAAAATGCTGACCTCCGTGGCCGGGAATCGAACCAGTGACCTCGCGCGAGCTACTCAACGAGCTACTCAATTAGACAATATATAATAAAGGTAACAAGCATACGTTGTCTATGTCTGCTTCGTAGGCTACATTCCTGTGGGTAGAGGTGTTTGCGGAGCTTGTCTGCCACGTGAAATAGCCACCACTGCCAGGTATACAAAGCCACATTAGCGCCTAAAAGGAAGAGAACAAAACAAAGAAATTCAACGGATCAAATTATTTTGTAGATGCAGCGCTGTCACGATTGCACGCCGGCGCACGTCTGCGTGAATGCTTTGGCCTCGTCGGAACGGCGAATATTTTTTTTTAAGCATACCTCAGCTCTCTTGAGGAGACAATGAAATGCTGCCCGCCTTGTTGCAGAGTCGGGTCGCTGTCGGTGTGACAGTAGGGACACAACCAAGGCGCCACGTAACCGTGAGACATTCGAATTTCGCGCCATACGCGCGTCCCTCGACGCGTAGTACGCGAGGGAACGCCAGCACATGGGCTGTGGGGCCAGTTCGAGCGATGGTTTTCGTGTCGAGTGGATTATTCAATGTTCCACTTGGTTCTCGTTTCCTTTCAGGAACCCCAAGGGGCGGCGAAAGAAGGAACATTTCAAGATGAAGGGCGCAGAACTCCTGCACCTTCGCTGCCCGACAAGTACACATGTATCCCTGACGTCATGCTCGGTGACGCACATCAGGTCCACATAGCCGGAAAATAGACCGGTATGATTGGTCGGTCATACGTAAGACTTTAATTTGTAGTAAATAAATATTTTAATTGTCACAAAAATAATAAATTACTTTTTCAATGCGGAATTTGTCACCGCAGGCGTCTTTGGCTTCACTCAGAAATCGCAGTCCCGGAGCAAAAGAGCACGTCTGATAAAAGTGGCAAGCCCTGCTGCGCCGGATTCTCTACTCCGGTGCCACCGAAGAACGCAGGCGGGTAGGACATAGCAGCAGTCATGGCTTTCGATCCCATCTCGTTCGCAAAGGATTTCCTCGCCGGTGGCGTTGCCGCGGCCATCTCCAAGACGGCTGTCGCGCCCATCGAGCGAGTCAAGCTTCTGCTCCAGGTGCAACATGCCTCCCAGCAGATCACCGAAAGCCAGCGCTACAAAGGTGAGCCCGGAACCGGTGCCCTTCCGAACGCCCGACACCGTAGCACTGACCTACAAAGTGAACGGGGAGACCCGGCGCGGCCGCCATCTTGAAGCGCACGCGCAAGGCACATTGGTTTGGCCCAGGCATTCATTTATTTTTTCTACGGGCCAACGATATCTTTCCTATACTGACTGCGGCGTTTCCTTATCGTTGACAATTTGTGGATCGAGGTGCCCACTGCACGCACTGTTGCGTGGCGTGCGTCGTTGAATGTCGACATTGAAAGTGACAGTGGTGTCGCCGGTCGAACGAATGAATGACCTTTGCCGGTGACCGACCGGCAGACGACTTCGCAGTGGACCTGCCTGGCAGCTAAATAACGTTTAATTGATCGGCGGCGTTTCGGAGCCCACGCAGTTTGTGACCTTGTGTAGTAGACGTGTGGTTCGCGAACCTCGTTACGTAGAAGTTATCCTCGTGACTACGTAGGCCTGATCGGCGCAAGAGCGGTTCCATTCCGCCGTTCTGTAGAGCAGCGTAATTCAAGTAGAAATTTTCCGCTGTGGGGATGTTCTTGTCTAGCCGTTGACCTTGGGCTGTTCAAACCACGTCGAGGCCCTTGCGAGTACGGGTGTAATCGCTTTATCCGGAGCGAAACCGGTGTTCACGGATGAATGTTTACCTAAATAAGGTTTACTGTTATCTTAAGGTGGTTTAATTAAGCATCACGGCCCTTCTCTTATTTCGCGGTTTTGGCACTTAAAAGCCCAAGAGCATGAAAATTTTTACATGTTTCCAGCTCTCGGCAATCCTCTCGTTCTGCGTATGCCACTGCCGGTATTTTGCATTGCTGTACTGTGCTTGGCTGCGCGACAGTATGATCGTTTTTACAATAATGCAGATATTGCTGGTCGTGTGACATATAAGCTGCTTGAAGCCCTCGAGTCCGGCCATGTATTTCAACCAATGCCGTGCCGCCCCGCCACGGTGGTCTAGTGGCTGTGGTACTCTGCTGCTGATCCGAAGGTCGCGGGATCGAATCCCGGCCGCGGCGGCTGCATTTCGACGGAGGCGAAATGTTGAGGCCCGTGTGCTGTGCGATGTCAGCTCACGTTAAAGAAGCTCAGGTGGTCGAAATTTCCGGAGCCCTCCACTACGGCGTCTCTCATAATCGCAGCTGGTTTTGGGACGTAAAACCCCACAAATCAATCAACCTATGCCGTGCGGGTTAAGGGCTTAAGGCCGTCGCTAGTCTATATGCGCGATTCTCATTGCAATATTTGTATATAACTGGCACGGGACTTCACTGCATAGCCCTACTCGTTGCAACTGCTGCCACAAGCACATCCGGTGGCACCTAGATTAACTGCTCTTTCGCTTAACATTTGCTTGGTCCAATGTACTTGTGTGATGCAACATATTTACCACTAAGGAAAGACGGAGGGAGAAAAGAGACGACACGGGCCGTAACTTGCTGCCTGTGTCTTCGTCTCGTCTTTTACCGTCCCTCGATCGTTAGCGGTAAACATGTCGTATAGCACAACCCAACCAGGCCAATTTGAGGTTCAGTAGTAATGGTGTGACACACTGCATTGGATACAGCTGCCAAGAGAGAGTGAATCCCGCTGTTATTAACACTGGTGCCTGAACTACAGTATGGTTTAGGCACTTTGCTTTACCCTGATACGAGATATGAAATCAAAACTTCATTTATGCCTGCACTAAAACAGGAAAGGCATTAATCAAAGGACTGCTTCAAGGATGCCTACCTTCCAGTGTTCTCACATTTAAATAAACAACTGCTGAACTAGTCTCTGCACTTACTTCTGTAGTTGACACCTTGTGTAATATTCAGCAATTTACTTTCGGCGCTTGTCTGCAATTCTGTCAGTCTGCCGCTGTCGAATTTCTGGCTTGCCTTGGGCAGGATTCTGACATGTTGAAATTTCTCTTGCAGGCATGATTGACTGCTTTGTCCGAATCCCCAAGGAACAGGGCTTCCTCAGTTTCTGGCGTGGCAACTTTGCCAACGTCATCAGATACTTCCCCACCCAGGCGCTGAACTTCGCCTTCAAGGACAAATACAAGCAGATCTTCCTCGGTGGTGTTGACAAGAAGACCCAGTTCTGGCGCTACTTTGCCGGCAACCTGGCCTCCGGAGGTGCGGCCGGAGCCACGTCCTTGTGCTTCGTCTACCCTCTGGACTTTGCCCGAACACGGCTGGCTGCCGACATTGGCAAGGGCGCGGGACAGCGGGAGTTCAGCGGGCTGGGCAACTGCCTCGCGAAGATCTTCAAGTCCGATGGCCTCATGGGGCTGTACCGTGGCTTCAACGTGTCTGTCCAGGGCATCATCATCTACAGGGCGGCCTACTTTGGCTTCTTCGACACTGCCAAGGGCATGCTCCCGGACCCCAAGAACACGCCCATAGTCATTTCTTGGCTCATTGCACAGACCGTGACTACGGTGGCTGGCATCATGTCGTACCCATTCGACACTGTCCGGAGGCGGATGATGATGCAGAGCGGCCGGGCAAAGGGCGACCTCATGTACAAGAACACCATTCACTGCTGGGGCAAGATCTACAAGACGGAAGGTGGGGCCGCTTTCTTCAAGGGAGCATTTTCCAATGTCATTCGAGGTACTGGAGGTGCACTGGTGCTGGTCCTGTACGACGAGATCAAGGCCTTCATCTTCTAGGGACCATACGATAAGTGCATAAAGACTCTTCGAGAGCAAACAAAGTGGAAACACAAGCTTTGCCGAGGCTTCAGTGCCGGCCTCCTCCACAGACTTCGTTTTGTTGGCACAGTTTGTTAATGCCCCCTTTTTGAGTTGTTGAATTTTCGTCCTTTGTTCTTCTCCCCATCTTTGGGGAAGTAGGCTCTGTGGAACTGGAGGATGTCATCCCCCCCATCACTAATTGGCACCTAACTTAATCGGAGGACACATTCCACTCACCTGTTGCTAATTTAATGGGGATGAATGCAGGGAACTCATCGCTCTGGAGTCCTGGGGGGAGGGGTGCTGTTGCTGAGCAGTTTTTGAAGCTAGAGCAAGTAATAAAGATGTAGAAAAAAGTTTATGCTCTTGTGCCTGCATGGTCTCATGAACAGCTGGGTAGGTGTGCCTAGCATTTGCTGTGGCAGCACTTCCCAGTGCATGTTGTATGTAGTACATTGAGAACAGCTACGCTCTGTAATGCTAGAAGGCAATTTTTTTTTCTTTATCAAGGGCTGGTACGCATTGGCTGTGTGCACATCAGGCTTCTGGCTGGACATTGTCATGATTGCAGTGCGTCTTACTTTAGCTGCCGAGGTTTGATTTATTCAAATGGACAGCTGTAAGGGGGGGGTCTCTGTAATTTACTTGAAACCTTGTACATGTAACGTGCCATGCATAAGCAACCCTTGCAAGGTAGCTATTGCATTTTCCCCATGTTTTGAACAGGCTGGCCAATGCATGTACCGACCATACTACCGTGCTGGTTCTTCAGGTTGTGCAGTTGGAATATGTTAAGGTAGAAATCATATACTTGTGGTTGAATACCCCTCATTTGCGGACGTAAGCAACCAGGCTATTTGCAACGTCCCAGCAATATCGACTTGAGAGGCCTTGCTTCGTCGAGGGAGACTAAAGACTGCAGCCTTGAAGACTCGAATCATGGTATCAGACGATGTGAATCAGACTCTAAGCTCTAAGGATTAACGCTTTTTTGGTTTCGCGGAGGCCTGCGGCACTCCGCAATATGTAAACATGCGTAAACATATGCAAACAGATTTGCGCTGGATAGTACCTTTTCTCAGTCGCGGGACCCTCCTGCTTGATGCAGTAACGGACAGCTGCTTCTATGGGCTGCTGAACATCATCTTTACACCCACATAAAACAAAGTAGTGGCAAGTACAAAATTCATGTAGCAGCTGATCCGAATATGCTTGAGATTAGACCCATTATGAAAAAAAAAAAAGTTCATTGTCTGTCTGTCTGTCTGTCTGCCCAGTGCACTGGACAACTGACCACTCCAATGAAGTGCAGGTGAAACTGAAATGTTTCTCAAGGTTATCACGGGCCTTAGTTTTATCTTACGGGCTCTTTCCACCACAGATATGCAAAGCAAGAGCCAGAAGCCAAGCTGCACCGTTCATGCTTCACAAATGAAAGCTTTTTTTGCAGTGCCTCATTGCCAAACACCACCACAATTACGTCCACATACCGGCAAACGTGGTTTGTTGTTTACCCTGCAGTTTTTTACAACGAAGAATTGTGCGGCTAGGGCATCCAGATATCTGGCCGCGTGCGGAACAACTCTCGGTGGGCCGATCCCGCAAGTGGTTTAAAAAATTTAAGCATACTCGGTCCACAATAATGCTAGACAGTAACTAGTTCACTCGCTTTGGCGCTACAAGGTTGAAGAACCACACAATATTCGATAACGTCCCCATGACGTCCTGTGATGACTCCGCTGCTTCGTCACGGTATTTTCATTTAGGACAGCTGGTATTACCCCTGTGAAGATATCTCCCCATCAATGCATTCGCGTTCAGAAGTGACGTAGGCTTTCAGGGAATCTGTGTTACATTGGTCTTTGTAAAGGCACAAGCCTACTGGCAGCTCCTTCACAAATGACGCTGGAGACCCTAATAAGGTCCTCCAAAAGAGCAATTACAAAAAGCCATCATTGCTTGGGTGAAAGAGGTCTCTGCAGACAAATGGCCATCTACTACACAGCACTGGATCTTCTTTATAGTTGTTTCCTCCTCGTGAAGCTGAGAATGCAGCCTCTGGGCGAGCTTGACAAGCAAAAGTAGGTTAAGGCAGGAATGTCGCCAATATGTTGCGGCTCTGCACAGTGGCTTGAATGCTGATGGCCATGTTCATACCAGACTGGCCTCTGCCACGTCATGCAAGTATGTACTGAGCAGCTTAACTTGTCGCGCACCTTCACAGTAGAATGTGTCAACTTTTACAACTGGCTCTCGTTGCTCTGAGGGCTGTACACACCTGCACAAACATTACTTCACCTAGGAGTGCAAGGAACACCACGAGCTTGTCCTGTGTGAAAGGCACCACCATGCAGAACTGATGAACTTGGTAGTGAACAATATCTGACGAACGGTTCAATGTGGTCCCCCCATCCCCTTCTCCAGGCTAAGGTTGCAACCACTGTGGCTGGCAAGCACTGCTGTCACGCATACATCGGAGCACTTCCGCCAGCTGCCACAGGCTATGGCAGTCCTTTGGTAGTGCACAGCACTGTTGTCGAACTCCTGTCAATGTGATCTCTGGAAAGTAGTTCTTGAAGTAAAGCTAGAAAAAAAGAACCTTTCCCGCAAGTACCCGTCCTTTAGGGAAGTTTGCAGAAGCAGTGAATACAAACACCACATTTTCAATTTAAGACTATTATAAGACTGGTATCCACTCAGGCTTACACCTTTGAGAAAACATGGGAGGGAGGGGGGGAGGTTAAGAAAGACAACACAATGTGGAAGACTTGGCATGAATTTATTTGGGCTTCTTGAAGCCATTTAGTAGACAATGTGCAAGAAACCACAGGCCCAGTATGCTCCTTCAAGAATTTAATTCCAAGAGCTCGCCATCACCCGTAACGACACTTACCTCCAGAGAGGGTCCCTACTTACCGAACCATTCCTGTAACACGATTATGAAGAATCGCGATTTGAAGTATCCCCCTTTATTCAACAGCTAGTGAAGTAGCCCTCTTTACTTTCAAGCAATTATTTTCGCAGGAAACTGCAATAACAGTGCACAGTAACCCACTCATGCAGCTCATTGCGAAATGGTCGGCCAACTCATTAAGGACATGTGTGAACAGCCACTTGTGTGGTGGGAAACAATTTGGCCAAGACAGAAATGTTACAAAAGCATGCTTGCAATGATGGATGATAGCTGTTGATGATGTCTGTCAAGGACATGGACAGAGTTTATGGTGCTGAGAACGGTAAATCTTGAGTAGGAGGCATGTGGGCCAGTGATACACATGCTCCCTTCGCGAATGCATTCTTCCACAGAGACCTTGGCAGAGCATCCTAAGATGAAACCTGTCCATGCCATTGGCGTGCTGCAACCTAGTTATACTCCTCGGTCCTCTCCATCTTGAACGACGACTGGCTCTCACTATTGTAGCCACTTCCATCAATGCCGCTGCCGTAGCCCTCGGCATTGGACAACTCATAGTTGCCTCCTGGTCCACCAGCTGATCTGCTGTCTTCCGCAAAGCCATCCTGCTGCTGCTGCTGTTGCAACTGATCGCCACTGCCTTCGGATGGTTCCTGCTTGATGCCGTCCACACCCCGCTCAGAGCCGTTGCGCTCCCGGCGGCGCCTGTGCTCCCGGCTACGGCTGCGGCTTCGCTTGCGTTTCCTCTCCCGGCTTCTGCTGCGGCGACGCTTCTCGCGCTCTGGAGGCACGTCTCCAACACCGCCATCATCGGCACGGTCAGGGTCGATCGCCACGATCTCGGCGGTCGCGGTCCCCACGGTCACGATCACCACGGTCCCGCTCTGGCCGCTCTCGGTCGGGCCGTTCCCGGTCGGGCCGTTCTCTATCTGGCCGTTCTCGGTCGGGTCGCTCCCGGTCGGGCCTGTCGCGGCGCCGCTCACGACGCTCACGATCGTCTTTCCTGCATGGCACAACAACAACAATGCAAGAGAGAATGAGTGGGGTGGATTAGGAATGGAATAACTTGATTTGTTTCCTGTTGGCAGAGAACACAGCATTTGTGATCAAACAATTCAGCTGCACTCTGCAGTACTGAAATTCTGACACTAGTGGCAATGCAATTCCAGCTGAGCTCTTAAGGGGGGACACTTTAGAACTTTTCTGGAATTATCGATGAAAGGCGATGCATTCAAGTATTTATGTGCCATCTTAGGAAATATGCTGCTAAGAAAATGTAACTTTTTTCAAAAACTACACATTTTTGTTTTTTCTTGTTTTGAGAAGCCAACATAACAATGAATACTAATTTGAACATTTAATGAGAAGTTGGTTGCAATCGTGTTTATAAAGAACACAAGGTGGCTGTAAAAGTCCGCGTTGTCTAGAGTGCCCTGGCCAATACAGCCTGACTGATTCCCATTGTGGTTCACACACGGAGTTCACAAAAGCCACAATCTCAAAAATGACAATGGTTCCCAGGTACCCAATAAGCAAGGAATAATGTTAAGAACTGTGGTTTCCCCACAATAACAAACCCTAAGGGTGTATCCACACGACGGACTAAATCAGTCTTTTCCGTGGTGGACGGCGCATCACGTGACCCCGCGTCACGGTTTTGTGCTGTCCGTGCCGCGTCCGCGGACCTCGCGGATGAAAAATGCCAAGCTCTTTTTCGCATTGGGATTCGTGCGGACCAACACAGCAGATTTAGCCGAGAGTGCCATTGTAGGTCTGGCAACAAGCGCTGCATTCCTTTTCTCGTTTGGTTTCAACTTAAAACTAACTCTGCCACAAAGACGAAAACATAAAATCCTCCGATACCTTTACTAACAATGAATATGTTATCGACTTTCATACTGTTCGCGCCATCTATGGAGAAAAGAAGCAAGCAAACATTCGTACACTATTATGGCCTCTGGGATTTGGTTGCACTCGGGCTACCGTAGATCACCGAGCTCATGTTCTGCCAATAGAGGCACTCGCTAAGCCTACAGCTTTGACAAAACTAGTACGGTTCTCGGAAACAGTGCCAAATCATCATGAATACGTTGCCGGCGAAGCTTTCGGACACAAACCTAAAGCAAATACAAGCGTCGGTTTGGGACCAATACCCCGCGCAAGGCGCGACGAAGAGCTTAAAGATTCGAAGCGGGCAGCTCTCGCTTCCGACAGTGCCGCCATATTTATTTTTCTCCGGCGCGTCCGTCTACTCGCTTCGTCCACCGTCTGAATGTGCTTCGCAGCCGGACGGGCGGCGGAACGATCGTCCACGGAAGAGATATCCGTGGAGCCGTCCGTCGTGTGGATACACGCTAAACAACAAACTTGCAGTTCTACCCTTAAAATCCACTTTTCTCAAAACAAACCTTTCGGCAAGTTCTTCAGTTTGCATGTTGCATATATATATATATATGAAGAATGCATTTGGGATCTCCTTAGTACTTTGATATCACAAATAATTTCATCACAAATTTCAGTTAACTGACTGCTAGGGTGTGAGCATTAAAATGCCTTCCGGGTTTTAACATTCCTGCCAAGATTAATGTTTTTTGCACTTGACGGTAAATTTTTTTGCATTATACAGCTGATGTGAAGAAAATGAGCCATTATTGAGCCGTAATTATCGCTCCTTAAACTCACAGAAAATGCAAATCAGCATATTGCAATAATCTAGATTGAGAGCCGTGTGTAGTATAAAAAGAAGGGATGCTCTAAGCCCACTTGGACAAACGTCAAATTATGCCCTTAACAGAACAGAGCTGGTGCGATTGAGGCGAGCCATGCGTGAGCACATGGCACTCTCATGCTTTGAAGGCCATATTTTTGTTTTCTTTTTTTCGTAGGCAGCATATATTTATTGCAATTGCGTTTGAAATGCTCATTGTAAAAGTAGGATGCTTAGAAAAGGGCTTGGTATATCTGGACACAGTTTCAGTGGGTGGCATAGCAAAATCTTAAGTGCACCAAAATATGGTCGTTATAAGTGCATTTGACTATACGTGTGTGACAGCCCTATACTCTCAGATTAGATTTTTCAACTGTTTGATATAGCCAATAATTCGATATATCAGAGTTCGATATATCTGGGAACGACTATTAAAGAAAAACTACTGTATTTACTCGAATCTAATGTGCACCTTTTTTCCGATAAAACGGGTCCAAAAATCGTATGTGCGTTAGAATCGAGTGCGAACGAACGACACCGTTACCATATTGCCGGCATCAACAAGGCCGCCTCCTATGAGGTCGAGCGCTGTCAAACGGTCACTGGCAAAGAATGAACTAGCGGCGCGGCGGTCTTTGGCGTGCATAGCTTCAGTAGTCTATGTCGCCGCCGATCCCGCGCTGAACGACGCCACGACGCACATGATGCGTAGGCCGAAGATACTCGCCGCGCTGGCTTGGCTGTCCTGCAGCCAACCAAAGTTGCTATGTCGCCGATGTGACCTCCGAGACGCACAGCTGCACCAGCTTTTCGTAGCGTTCACGGGTAGCCGTAAGGGGAAATGTTTCCCATCACCGCATGCAAAACAGCTCATCATCGCATTTCTCCCTCATATCTGTGCTAAGCCTGAGCCACCTGAGCCTCTCAGTCGTGCGCGCTGCATGACGTCCGAGATTGCATCGTGGCAATCTCGGGGACCACGCCCCGACAATGCTTAGGTTTATCTGCGCCAGCCTGTGCAGCATGCATGGCAACACGCGGCAGCAGGCGTGAGGGAACTGCGATAGCACGGAGGAATACAGCACTGAGAGTAAATGATGTTATCGCCGCTTGCATGCGGCTACACCCGGCGACGTGTAGCAGTTTTATTCGGGACCCAGGAGTTATGAATCGGTGCACCGAACGTGCATGAGACACCGCGGATCGAGTGAAGCAGAAAAGCCATAGCGCGGCCGTTCGAGGGACTGCGGGGGTTCAAAGTTGGCGGTGCGTTTATTATGCGAGTGCGTTCAGAAATGGGAGCGCGTTACAATCGATGTCTCACCTTTCTATTTTTGGTTGCGGGAAACGGGTGTGCGTTAGAATTGAGTAAATACGGTAATTGTGAACAATTCAGAATTTCCGGCGTACACCGCTTATACCAACTGCTAACCAGGCGTTGCTATTGCAGCTGCCGGTCTTCATGCAGCAAATCAGAGGGAATAAAGTGCTGCGCAGAGGTGGGTGATTACCAAGTTTATATAGAGATTATGTCTTGTAGACACTTAGTCTGCACAGTTGCTGATAATGAATCACGCTGGCATTCAACATTTCGACCATGACACTTCCTTGGCTGACGCAGTGCCCGGCGTAACAGCCGTCACAGCGAGCGATTTCTACTGGGAAAATTAGTTCGGCCATTGTACAGTCAATCATGGATATATCGAATTATCGGCTATATCGAAGAGTTGAAAAATCCCCTTCAAAATCCAGTGGAGTGCCAAGGTATAGGGATGACATACATGTATATCAAACACCCATGGACCGCCAGATTTGATACAGTCGCCGACCGATAAATCGGACACCGATAATTCGGACATGCTCGGTAATTCGGACAGTCGCGCGGCACTGCCGATGGTCCCATAGAAGTAATGTGTAAAGACGACCGATATTTCGGACAGCTGCCAGATCTACATTCGATAATTCGGACCCTGTCCGACTGTCGCGCACGCCGAATCGGCAGCCATTATTATCTCCTCCGGCACCCATACATACCGTACAAAGTATGGCCTCAGAAATCAAAACGAAAGCTAATTGGTAATCTATGAGGCTTTATTTCGATCGCAACTTTATGCCTGAGAGATTTGTAGTTGAACATGCCGATCTTGGAGGCACAGCTCAACTGTGGGGGATCGTATTCGACATCGCGATCATCCCACATTCCGGTTCCTGTATCCCCTCGCTGTGCTGCAGAGTTCTTTGATCGAAGAACTCTGGCTGTGCTGCTATCGCCGCCATTCTGTCATATGTGTCTGCGGTACAGCGTATTGCTAAATTCTGCGCGCGTTCATCTTTATTTTGAGACTTGCTTTATTTTACGTCCAGCTGTCTCACAAGATCCGAGTTAAATTGCACCAACGGTGCCCTCACAGCCAGCGGCCTTTGGCGCTGGCTGAGAGGGCACCGTTGGTGCCATTTAACTCGGATTTTCGGCTGCATATTCGGACACCGTTGGTGCATTTAACTCGGATCTTCGGCTGCAGTGTCGGCGGTGTCGGGCTCACTACGCAACGTAAACGGCACCGTTGGTCCCGTTTACATTGCGTAGTGAGCCCGACACAGCCGACACTGCAGCCGAAGAACCCGACAATGCAACTGAAGAGCCGGAACTGCCGCCCAGCGCAACGAGCTCAGGTGCGGACGTTATTGACGACCTGTGAGGCTGCGGTGTGCCGATTCCCGACACTGTTACGTTTGAAGACTTTGCAAACGTCGACAGTGCGGTGTCGTCGTGTGCCGAATTGAATGACGATGACATAATTGAGCAGGTTCTGCAACCGTCAAACAGCGGTTCTCACTCTGATGACGATGGCGCGCCGTATGCTCCGGATCCCTCGCTGTTCTTTCGTCATCGTACAGCGATCATATCACACTGGCGGAGATACAGGCGGACTTGGTTGCACGTAAGCGGAAGTGCGTGCAGCAACGCACTGACAACTTTTTTCGGCCACCGATACACTGAAGTGTCAATAAAAGTATTTTTTTTCTGACGCATTCGTTCTTTCGGACTTTCGATAATTCGGATTTATTTACGTTCCCCGTGGAGTCCGAATTATCGGTCGTCGACTGTATATCAAACTCTGACCCGCGTAAACTCCTCAAATGCCTCTCCTCCTTACATAAGTTGATCATGGTTCAACTGTGCTCTAACGTGTTGCGATCCATTTTTGTGCGTGATGGCGTTGAAAACACGGTTTTAATGCGCTACTTTGTGGAGTTGTACAGCACTCGTCAGCATCAGCACACTAACTTGTCTGCAGCACCAATTTTAGATCGTAACGCGTGGCAACAACATTTTTGAAAAAGCCTGGCGGCTGTGGCTCCGGTAGACTGCACCAGCAGCGTCAACTTTCATCAACGTGATGTGCGCATTCCGATGGTTTTCCTCGTGCTACCGCTTGTAAATTGCAAAAGCATAGCCTTTGAGATTCGGAGCTGCATGATGTCGTCTTCGATATCTTTATGGTGCCGATCTTGAAGGCCATGTTTTTGATAGTTGCGGTTTGCTGCAACGCCATAAATGCCATCGCCATCGCCAAGTTAATGTTTATTTTGGCAATTTGGCACTTTGCAGATTTGTTGCGTACATCGCACACATCTCTTTCTCTCGTGATCAACCTGTTTGAAAGTTAAATCCATTGAACTAAAGATGGACTTTATCGGGACAAGACGAATGATGACTAGTGCTTCAGGTTGCTAGAACTTGGTTGCTAATATGCGCACTTTTTGCAAGGGCAAGTCCACATACAATGAACGGTGGATATAACGACCACTTTTCATGGCACTTTTGAGTCTGCTATAAGCGAGTTTGATGGTATTTTGTAATAGTGGCCGCACAGTGTAAAATTCTCTTCATACCAGGAGTCCCTTTTGCCCTTTCCACAAAGACTGCAGCAGGAAATTCCCATTCCCCGAAAAAAGAAAGAATTTCCTTCATGGAACATCCCCTGCAAGAAAAGCTCCTCGCTGCATTACTGTGCATTACTGCTCTAGGACATCATATGTGCTGTCACTGTGCTCCCATCAAACATCGAAAGCAGGACACGGAATCGAAAGCGTTGGCACAGTCCAATGTGGAACCCATAAGCTAAAGACACGCTGGCATATCAAAAGAATGCTGAAGCTCAGTTTCTGTAACAGCTAAGAAAATTACCCATTATTTTCCAAACTTGTCCAGAAATGTTCTGCAAACAGAATAGATAGGTGGGCCAGTTGGTATCACATGTTAAAATAAAACTTCAGAGTGAAAAAAGACAACCGAGGACAAAGAAGGTAAAACGTAACCATAAGCGTTCACTCACAGCTCATAATGGCTGTGAGCGAGTGCTTGCGGTATGTGCTTTACCTTCTCTATCCTGCAAAGTCCTTTTACATTTTAAAATTTTATCTGAAGATGTTCAGCAACGTTACCTTCACGTCAGACATGCTGATTTATGCTTCAAGGGCAGACATAAGAGGACGTAACGATAATGAACCCCCTCACAGGTAACCTTCTGTTAAGAAGAACTCTCCCAGTGCTGTGGACAGCTGCCCCTAGTTTATTGTGGGGGCCCCTAAGGGCTGGATAACTGTGTTCTTTTGTTGTCTCCCCACCAAGGAGAGTACAAAAGAACCAAAGACTAAGTAAGCAAAGCCACTGGGCTGCCAGAAATAAAACTACAGAGTTTCTAGTCTAGGCAGTAAAGAAGTCCTGGCGGACATTAATATGTATGTGAGTATCCTCAAAGATGCACCACAATGCCTAATACATTGACTGGCAATACAACTGACATGCTCATTGATGAAGTGCTTTCAAAGAATATGGGAGGTAGCGTGTGCCTGCTTAAGTTCTCTAATAAACAACCTTTCCCAGCAGCATGGAGATACTGGAGGATACTTACAGTCATTAGGCGAAATGTTATTTATGGCTGCTTACCAGGGCTTGAGACAGTTTTCAAATTGGGTAAAAATATGGTTTCATTTATAATTTTTTCCCAATAGGGTCACAGCTGCAGTTCGATTACACAAGGCCAGCTGCTCTGTACAATCAATCAAAAATACCTAGTTGCTTATACACACACTTGCAAATACAGTGCTGTCCTCCTTTTACCCACATCTGCCAAATGTGACAATACACGCACGTAGTGCATAAACACAATGCGGCACTGCACCACTGCCTTACAGTGCTGCTTAACACTGCTCACACAAAGACTTTACCAATAGTCCTACTGTTAGTAGTAGAATAGAAAGCTGGGCTAGTTGGAAAGTATGCATGATTGACGCAGCGCTAAAGACGAAGACGTCCTGTGCACTCTGTGTTTTCTTAGTCTTCGTCTTTAGCGCTGCGTCAATCATGTGTCCTACTGTTATTTGCAAAAGGACAAATGCAGGTACAAAAGTTCTAATCTTCACAGAACAGCAACTAACCCGCTTCGATGCCTGCGGCTCCCGATCTCTACTACGGCTGCGTCTCCTCTCACGTTCTCGGTCCCGTTCGCCACCGCCACCACGTGGCTCACCACCACGTATCATTCGGTCCTCACGATCACGACCATCCCGGTCCCTGCAAATGATGCACAAACATATAAAACTTATACACGACGGTGGCAGGCAAAACAAAAACAAAACACTGGACACACGTCTCCGTCTGAAGCCTTCAAACACTCGAGAAAAAGGGGCAGACATAACAAAATTTTACAAGACAATCAGACCACGACATACTGAACTCAAAGGGGATTCTGAGACAGTCTGATATACAGTTAAACCTGGTCAAAATGAAACTGACACATGCTCAAACATTTTCGCTATAAAGAGGTTTTTGTTATATTCAGCTCCGGCGTGACAATTCGAAGAAGAAACACGCAAGTGAAACAATGGGACAGCTGGAGGTATACCTAGCCTAGAGCCTATTTAGTTCACGGCAAAGACACGGAAGGCATAGCTGGAATCGACCCCAGAAAATTCATCGCCATCACTCTTATACTGGAGACTTTCCACCAACACCTGATCCAACATCTCTTCAGTAGAGACCCGGAACAAATCCCACGAAATTGTACGCAGTACAGGACTGTTCTACTAGTGTACGATGAAAGCCAAGCTCCTGTGTTAGATTGATGATTGATTTGTGGGGTTTAACGTCCCAAAACCAGCTCTGATTATGAGAGACGCCGTAGCGGAGGTCTCCGGAAATTTCGACCACCTGGGGTTCTTTAACGTGCACTGACATCGCACAGCACACGGGCCTCAACATTTCGCCTCCATCGAAATGCAGCCGCCGCGGCTGGGATTGGATCCTGCGACCCTCGGATCTGCAGCCGAGTACCATAGCCACTAGACCACCGTGGCTGGGCGTTCCTGTGTTAGAGGCAAGCAGTTTCTCCGCCGAGGCGCTCAACCTTGCAAATGATACACATGCGTGGCTGCATGTGTGGATACGGAAGCCAACTTGCACGCGTGGTACCGGATGAAATAAAGGGCAAGAAAGGTGCCCGTGAATAGAATGATGGCTTAAAAAAATAAATAAAAGAGCCTTGGAAAGCTACAGTAGTGAGAGGCAGCGCTGACCGTATGCAACCCACTGGGAACACTCAGGTTTGAAGGTAGGAGGGGACAACACATCTGCAGCGGCAAGACCCGCGTCGCCAACTCGAGTGCTGCAGGGGAGCTGAGAACGAAGTGGGTCCGACGGAGACAAGCGTCCTCCCACCTAGTGTTTCACTGGCAGTCCTTTGTGGACGCAAGGTTGCCACAGCGGCTGCATGTGCGCCATCCGCGATGGCATTGCTTTGCTCTCTGTCATTGGTCAGGTAGCCAGAGGAGTGGATACGACCGGTGCTGACGCTAAAGTTTGATATATTGGGGCCAGATTACTGGGTGGTTGGTTGGTGGGAATTAGTTACATCGGGGTGTCTCCTGCTGCCACTACGGTTATACAGATGTCACAAATACATGTTCTTCTATGGAATTATGGCGGGGAAATGGAAGAGCTTCATAATATTGAGGAATTCGTTATACAGTAAAACCTCATTATAACGAAATCGAAGGGGGAGCAGTAATTACTTCGTTATAACCATTAGTTCGTTATAACCAACATCAATTTCATCTATAGGAATTTCAAGGGGAATTGCGATTGCTTCATTATATCCGATAGTTCGTTATATCCGGGTTCGTTATAACGAGGTTATACTGTATCAAGGTTCGTTACAGCCAGGTTTAACTCTATGTATCAACAATCGAAAATACAAGACATATCGCATACAACAGACTTTCAGGTATGGCAGACCATGTTTCAAACTAACTTTGGTCCATGTACATCATCAACACAACAAAGTTTACTTTCACTAGACTGAACTGAATATTGTTACGGGGTTGATGAGGCAGGGACGCTGAACACTATTTACACGTATATTACAAAAGCAGCTACAACGCTGACCGGCCAAGCCCACCACTCGAGCTGAGAGTCTTCTTCCTTCTCTTCGCTTGGTCCATAGCGTCCGCGCGCATCGTCCGATCGGCTAACACGCGTGTAACATCATCCCCCGGCGGCAGAAGCGACGTCTCGGCGCTTCTAAACGTCAGTAGGATCAGGAGCGTGATAGGGCTTCAATCTTGTGACGTGCACAATGTCACCAGGTTGCGCGGCCGATGGAGCAGATGGGGCGACAGGGGCGATTTCATAAGTAACGGGCGTGACGGGACGAAGAACGCGGTATGGGCCTCTATACCGAGGCAACAGCTTCTCAGACAGGCCGACGCGACGGGACGGAGACCACAGCAGTACAAGGGAGCCAGGCGAAAATTGCACGTCGCGGTGTCTTCGGTCGTACAAACGGCGCTGATTCTCTTGGGAGGCCAAAAGCCGATCACGGGCTATTTCTCTCGCGTGAGCAGCTCTGGCGATGGCGTCCAGAGCATATTCGCTGGTCGGTGTTGCGGGACCTGGAATGGAGGTATCTAGGGGTAAGGCTGGTTCGCGGCCGTACAAAAGAAAAAATGGGGAATAGCCGGCGGTGTCATGGCGCGAAGAATTGTATGCGAATGTCACATACGGTAACGCAAGGTCCCAGTCTTTGTGATCAGAAGAGACATAGTTCGCAAGCATGTCCGTAATAGTTCGATTCAGACGCTCTGTGAGACCGTTGGTTTGCGGATGGTATGACGTAGTGAGCTTGTGTTAGGGAGACGGGCAAACTGCGGCACGACGCGGCGGCTCTTGGCTAACTCAAAGCGACGGCATTCTTTAACAACGTCATCGATGCGGCACTGCACCACTGCCTTACAGTGCTGCTTAACACTGCTCACACAAAGACTTTACCAATAGTCCTACTGTTATTTGCAAAAGGACAAATGCAGGTACAAAAAGTTCTAAATCTTCACAGAACAGCAACTAACCCGCTTCGATGCCTGCGCTCCCGATCTCTACTACGGCTGCGTCTCCTCTCACGTTCTCGGTCCCGTTCGCCACCGCCACCACGTGGCTCACCACCACGTATCATTCGGTCCTCACGATCACGACCATCCCGGTCCCTGTAAATGATGCACAAACATATAAAACTTATACACGACGGTGGCAGGCAAAACAAAAACAGAACACTGGACACACGTATCTGTCTGAAGCCTTCAAACACTCGAGAAAAAGGGGCAGACATAACAAAATTTTACAAGACAGTCCGACCACAAGGTAATAATCTCATACGCTAAGTTATACTGTCAAACCACGACATACTGAACTCAAAGGGGATTCTGAGACAGTCTGATATACAGTTAAACCTGGTCAAAATGAAGCTGACACATGCTCAAACATTTTCGCTATAAAGAGGTTTTTGTTATATTCAGCTCCGGCATGACAATTCGAAGAAGAAACACACAAGTGAAACAATGGGACAGCTGGAGGTATACCTAGCCTAGAGCCTATTTAGTTCACGGCAAAGACGCGGAAGGCATAGCTGGGATCGACCTCAGAAAATTCATCGCCATCACTGTTATACTGGAGACTTTCCACCAACACCTGATCCGACATCTCTTCAGTAGAGACCCGGAACAAATCCCACGAAATTGCACGCAGTACAGGACTGTTCTACTAGTGTGCGATGAAAGCCAAGCTCCTGTGTTAGATTGATGATTGATTTGTGGGGTTTAACGTCCCAAAACCAGCTCTGATTATGAGAGACGCCGAAGTGGAGGTCTCCGGAAATTTCGACCACCTGGGGTTCTTTAACGTGCACCGACATCGCACAGCACACGGGCCTCAACATTTCGCCTCCATCGAAATGCAGCCGCCGCGGCCAGGATTGGATCCCGCGACCCTCGGATCTGCAGCCTTAGCCACTAGACCACCGTCGCTCCTGTGTTAGAGGCAAACAGTTTCTCTGCTGAGGCACTCAACCTTGCAATGATACACATGCGTGGCTGCATGCGTGGATACGGAAGCCAACTTGCACGCGTGGTACCGCATGAAATAAGGGCAGGAAAGGTGCCCGTGAATAGAATGATGGCTTAAAAAAATAAATAAAAGAGCCTTGGAAAGCTACAGTAGTGAGAGGCAGCGCTGACCGTATGCAACCCACTGGGAACACTCAGGTTTGAAGGTAGCAGGGGACAACACATCTGCAGCGGCAAGACCCATGTTGCCAACTCGAGTGCTGCAGGGGAGCTGAGAACGAAGTGGGTCCGACGCAGACAAGCGTCCTCCCACCTAGTGTTTCACTGGCAGTCCTTTGTGGATGAAAGGTTGCCACAGCGGCTGCATGTGCGCCATCCGTGATGGCATTGCTTTGCTCTCTGTCATTGGTCAGGTAGCCAGAGGAGTGGATACGACCGGTGCTGACGATAAAGTTTGATATATTGGGGCCAGATTACTGGGTGGTTGGTTGGTGGGAATTAGTTACATCGGGGTGTCTCCCGCTGCCACTGCGGTTATACAGATGTCACAAATACACGTTCTTCTATGGAATTATGGAGGGGAAATGGAAGAGCTTCGTAATATTGAGGAATTCGTTATATCAAGGTTCGTTACAGCCAGGTTTAACTCTATGTATCAACAATCGAAAATACAAGACATATCGCATACAACAGACTTTCAGGTATGGCAGACCATGTTTCAAACTAACTTTGGTCCATGTACATCATCAACACAACAAAGTTTACTTTCACTAGACTGAACTGAATATGAAACATGCTTTTGCCGTGTCGATGAGGTCAGTGTCTGCACACTCGAGTCACAAGTTTTAAATTTAGGCTGGCAACATGGGTGCCCTTTGGCCAAGTCAAGCCTCCAGCCAAGCTAGTCTGAGGGCATGCAACATGGAGACATTCTGTCAATGTCTTTCCGTTACTAGTCATTCGTGCTATGCCGCAAGTTTTGAGATAATGACTTCCAATAAAAGAAAAGCAAATTTCATTGAGCGTGCTGTAGTGCAGGCAGACATTGCAAGAATGGGGGGGGGGCTATCCAAGGGGACGACGAGCTCAATTGTCAACAACAAACGTACTGTTGGCAAGCAAGTGTCGAGGGAAATTAATCCCAAGTGCATGAGGTAAATATGAATAAAAAGCATTTGTTTGTTTGTTCCTAAGCTGGACATTTGTCACTCTGTGATTTTGCAACAACTTTGTTAGGAATTGTGACCAAAGCTTTGGAAATGATGTGTTCCAGTGCTTTTCTCAGTGACTTGCATTGGAAAATTAGAATTAAGAAGTAAGTTATTATGCTGTGAGAGGTGCATTGTTATGAACATGTTAAGAGCTAATTCAGATTAGCAGTGGCCTTGAAGAGCCTACTATGGCACACGCTCATAAAGCAGAACATGCGCTGCATATAACCGCTGTTGGTGGTTCACACCGTTTGTAAACATTCCCGCTCTTCAAATACACATTCACAAGTAGTTGCAAAACTAGCGTGCCCCGTGTTGCTGAACGAAGTTCGAGATGATGGTTGGACAGTGACACTGACGAACCCCCCCCCCTCTGCAAGTAAACAGATACTTTAAATAAATCAGATACTTTTACTCCGATTATCAGGGTGCGCTGTAACGCGCGCCAACTGTATTTTGTTCATGTCAAGATGATGCTCAAGATGGTAAAAAAGCAAGAATTTAGCATTTGTTTTAATGAGGCCACGTCAAGCGCTTCTAGTTTGCTTAGTATTGTAAGACGTGGTTCCTTTTATAGGCCTGTAACAGCATGGTGGTCCTCTTTCTGGTTACATGTCACAGGTAGCATGCTTCTCAGTATGGTAGTTAAGTTTCCTCTGTTTAGTACTGTTCACCATGTTACAGTAAAATTGCCAGTAATACTACGTACACTGCATTGCTACAACTAACCAGGAGCATAGAATAGATGCAAAGTAGCCTTCTGATGTGTGCCACCGCTACCAATGAAGAAATAAGTGCAACGCCAATGTACAAGTGTAAGCTGAAGTAACCATTGTAAGACTATCTTTTTCTCAAGGAGCAGGAAAAATGTAGGTTGTGTTTCACAACGAAGTGATACTGCATACTGGCAACACCAAGGACGTTTTCAAGCTATGACAGAAAAACACTGCAAACAACTCGGCTGGTCTTCCTTCATGGGTGTGTGCTCTTGTTTGTACAAGAGACCTGCCACTGAGCAGAATGACACTGCCTGCCTGAAATCTAGAGCTGCAGTGTCCCATGCAAATTGTACGCAGCATGCTGCCTACTACACTCATATTTTCAATGTTCCACAACCATGGCTGGGACGCTTGCTGCGTTGTGCACGCATTTTCATTTTTTTTTTTTTAAACAGCGCCTGCGCCAGGATTCTCAAACACGCTGCCCGTGGATCTTCTGCTTGTGGCCCTGCCCAGACCTGATGGCCTTCGTCCCGTCAGAACTGTCGTAAAGATTACATTCATTCAGGGGATCAGCATTGATGCTTCTTGAATACTGACGCTGAATTCCTTTCAGAAATGACTCACACGAGATAAGAAAAGTTCCTTGTTTCAAATGGCAATGTTAAGTGACATTTTTGCTAAAACTCCCCTCCCCCTGCTTCACGCTATTCACTGTCCTGGCCCTCGTGGGGTTTAAATACTGTGACTGCGGCCCACCAGCTGAGGTATGTTTGAGGCCTGGGCTTATATGCACTGCTCCCGTATACACGTGAATTTACTTGCATAATGAAGACACTCGCATAATAAACACCACCCTCAACTTTAGCAGCCAAATTCTGGATTTTTTTTTTCTCCCGCATAATAAACACACCCCCAGCTTTCAGCCCCTGCAGTCCCATGAACTGCCGCGCTGTGCATTTCCCATGTCACTTGATCTGCGGTGTGTGGGTGCCGTTTGCATTGCCGATTTATAACTCCCGCATCCCAATAAAATTGCCCCATGTTGCGAGGTGTAGCTGCGTGCAAGCACGTGGTAACATCATTTACTTGCAGTGCTGCATTCCCCCGCACTATTGCAGTCCCTCAGGCTCGCTGCGGCGCGCTGCGCAGGTTGGTGCAGCTAAGCCTAAGCATGGTCAAGGTGTGGTCTTCGAGTTGGCCACAATGCAATCTTGGACGTCATGCTTAAAGGGATACTGAACAAAACTTTCGTCGTCGAGATAAATGATCCAATTGAAAGATTGGGTACTGGAAATTTGTTTCCTCAACCTTCATTTCAGCCAGAGACTGACGGAAAATATTGTATTTAATGCATTTTTCGCAAATTCGTGCATTTAGCGGCCGCGCGGTGAACTAGAGGAAGTTGCGTGACACCCACCAGATACTAACGCGCTGACAACTTCGCGACGAGCAACACGCGACACAAGTGGTTCTCGGGAGGAGAGGTGGAGAAGGAAGTGGCTGGAGGAGAGAGGGCGCCGGTTGGATGTGACGTCATGGCCGTCGACAAGCGCACTGGCGTGCAGCCGCCGCGCTCTCACAATCCACTAAAAATAGGGCCAACTGTTCGAAAATATGTAAAATGATCTCTGTTAATCGGAACAGTGACATCGTCCGAGTAGGTTTTCGATGTTTTCGCGATTTTTGTTCAGTATCCCTTTAACGAGCACGACTGAGAGGCTCAGCACAGATATGCGGGTGAAATGCGATGGTGAGTCGTTTTGTGTGCAGTGATGGGAAAGACTTATTCTGCTGTTACGGCCAACCGCGAGTGCTACCGAACGCTGATGTGGGTAGGAGTCTCCGAGATTGCATTGGCGATGTACGTAGTGGCTTTGGTTGGCCACAAGCGGCTCAAGCTGGTGCAGCGAGGATCACGTGCATCGATACGTGCGAGAGCCACGGCCACATAGAAACTATAGAAACTGCATACACGGTGAAGACTGGCGTGCTGCTAGTTCGTTTTATCACTGCTGACTGTTCGACATGGAGCGGCGCCATTTTTCCACTTTTGTGGCACTTTGGGCGAACCACATGTTACACGGATGCAAAAGGTTATCGCAATGGAACAAAATGCAGCCACCATGAAGGCTGCCGCCATGGGTGCCGAGTCGCGTGGTACCAATGCCATGTAGCTTTTTTACCGTTTCTTAAAATTTCATTGCATGCGTGGCTCTAAGTATTCCCGCGGGTCGCAATGCCGCTGTTTTTTTGTGTTAAAATGTTTTGCTCACCCTGAAAATGTTTTCGTAAAATTTACCTCGCATAATAAATGCAACCCCCCCAACTTACTTTGCTTCCTTTTTTGAAGAAAAAGAAGTGCGTTCATTACGCGAGCAATAACGGTATCTTGTTGGCACATTAGTTAATTGCAGTGCACTCTCTCTGCCTACCCCTCCACAGGACAAACATGTTGCAGCCTGTAGACTGAAGTGAACATCAGTGACATATTAATTTCACAAGCTGTGTGCAGCATTTCGGTCCCCACACAGCTCTCATTTGTAAATGACATTTTTTAATCTAACCCCCCAAAAAACCTGAACTTGCCTGGGAATGGTTCCACAACACGTACACAGATGACTTCTCCACTATTATTGGCAACACCAGCCTTTCACAGCCCGAACTTTAAATAGTATACAACTCGAAAACAAACAACCATATTTATAATGTAGTAGTTAATATTCAGGTTCATTGAATAGTGACATGTCACCTTGTCGAAAGAGAGCATTGGTTAAGTAACACAACCAAGCAAGGCACTTACATGTACCGTTCATCCATGCGAGAGTCCTCACGACCAGAGTGCTTGGTGTTTACGTCGGGGCCGCCGCGACGCGTTCCACCCAAGCCTCCACCTGCAAGGTATGCCATATCCATCTTCACACAAACGTGCATGACACAGCTTAAGCAACTTCATTCTGAGTGCATGAAACTGTCTGTATGGGCAAAGGGGAACTGTTTCATTCACACATGCAGTACGTTAGGTACTGCTCGAGTCTTCTGAAACACTGCAGTGACACCCAAATTTGTGACAATGCATAATTTTTCCATTCACTCAGCTTGATGAGTGCCTGAGCTTTGCAGGCTTTAGCAATTATGTGAGAGTACAGCCCCAGTGCAACAGGCACTCTCGCTTTACACTGCCCATGAATAGCAACATCACGAATGCACAAGGAAGTGATCGTTTAATACACTGCACAAATGGCCTCAGCTTCCACAGTTTGATCCCTGTGTGTGTCTGGTCCACCGACCAATGTGTCCCACTGACAGACCACCTCTCCCTTAAAATTTAAAATGTAGGCTTGAGAAACCAACAATCACAACCGTGGGCTCAAAATGGCGGCAGGCCACGCCTCCCGCAATCCGGTGACATAGCATAAAAAACCAGGGAGCCTGAATAGGTGGCCACCAGGCTTCAGTGAGTGCCACCTCCAGTGCGAGCACTGGAACGATTTTATCTGTGCGATTCTACTTCGATTGATTTTTGGGGTTTTATGTCCCAGAACCACGATATGATACACTGTAGTGGAGGGCTCTGGAAATTTCAACCAGCTGGGATTCTTTAACAAGCACTGACAACACACCAGTACATGAGCCTCAACATTTCGCCTCCATTGAAGTGAAGCTGCCCCAGCCAGGATTCGATCCTGCGACCTTCGGATCAGCGGCTGATTGCCATAGCCACTAGACCATTATCTGTGTGAAAATCAGAGTGAGTGCAGACAACGGATGTGCAATACAGCTGCCATAAATGCTCACCATTTTCTTATGTTGTCTAAAAGCCTCCCATTTTCACTGCATCACAATATCTCTTATTTCCAGAGTTGCTCTTTTATTTCTGTGCTGTTTCTGTGCTTCTTCCTCTGTTTAGGTGAATGCAACAACATTCAAGTTTATCATTCCGCTAATGTAACTGACCCTATACGTGTGTACAACAGCAGCAAGGGCAGGTGTTTATATCTCCATCTCAATGACAACATAAAAACCATGTCATATCAAAGTTCAAAACTTTTTCAAAGGCACACACTTTAAACACTGGCACAAGCCTTCTAAAACCACAATCATTAAACAAGCTTTGGCACCAAAACTTCGTTGCTGAGATACCTGGCAGGACTGATTTCCGTGGACTTGAATGTATCATCTCCTAAAACTCGGTGGTGAACATAGATTGGAAGGTAATTTAAATGAATACTGAAATTCGCATGTGCAATAGAGTGTTCTACACTGCACCTTCCGGCATCAAAATTACGTTAGGTGACCATATGGGACCCCTGACTTCCGTGACGGCACCATGGCAGCTGAGCTCCAAGCAGTGCAGCTAGCAATAATGACATCACAGCCATCATTGCACTTTTGCCACGCTATCACTAGTAGATTCCTCGCAATACCAGCCCCGAGGAAATTGTCATCATCACACAAGGACAACGAGCAGGACTTGCAGGTCATGCAAAAGTGCGTCCCAGTTCCCTGTGTTTACATTGTTGCAAACGCTTATTTAACAATAGTTGCACCCGGTGGCTTGTCGTTTTTTGGCGCTCTCCCATATCAAAACTGAAACTGGCCAGTAATAAACATACTGTAAATAATTATCTGTTGTGCATCGCAGCAACTCATATGGTGTGTTATGGATGACAGGCCCCCATCTGCATATTGCAGCAAAAAACACCAGATTAAAATTTTTGTGTCAATGCATCTCAATGAGATCAATTCCCACCTAAAACTAAAACGAAAGGAGCATAGTGTAATGCTTTGCAAGGATTCCTGCCATGAAATGGGAGCACATGCAGGCATTGTTCAGTGTTTAATCTAAAGCTTTATGCAGGACCTAATTCAAGCGTGGCCATACTGAGCTTCCTTGCTGTCGATCATCAGCTGGGCGACATCTCCTGCACCTGTGCTGTAGAGTGCATGTTCGATTTGGTGCTTTTGATGATAGACACATATTTTTTATTTTTTTAACTCAAAGCAAGCAATAAAAACAATATTGAGGATGTTTTTGTGATCATCAAAGCAGCCCATGCTAGTTCAACACCAAACTACACAGTCTGTTCTCTCAAATGAGTAACACTTGCAGACATAAAAGTATGCAGTATTGCCTCAGAAATGAAATTGCAAATTCCCTGCTGTGTGCAGAGCACGTTCATCTGACTCGCACGTTCCCATAGCATTCCCTACCAAATCCCAATGTCTTTTCACTATGTTCAGTGCTCCCAGGCACCTTGAAGGTATAAACTGATGAAATTTGGCACACTGATGTAGTTTGTTATGGTGATATATGAAATGAAATCAGTTTTAAGCAACATATTATAGTTTTTGAGTTGCATCACCTTATAGACCCTTGCAGTCACCCCCTAATTAATCGGTCAATTAGACAATATTTCAGTACCATTTTTACTTAAGCATATACACTAAGGCCCACTGTATGCCGTAAAGCTGTTCGTTGATATTTTTATGTCCAAATGAGTAGAGAAAAAATTTTTGAAATGTCCTCGACATATTTTCTTACTAACAACATTTGCAAAAATACAAGTACAAAAGTTTGTGTCATGTGCAGCTATAAATGAACAGCTTTACGGCGCTCACCAACGTTTAAGGATCTAAGTGAAAAATATAAAAATAAAACAGAATGAATTTAGCTTAATTAGTTATGAAATGGCACTGGGATGACTGACAGCAACTGCTAAAAAAATGAAAGATGAGAAAACAGAGCTCAAAGTTTTATTTCATGAAAACAGTTAAATATTAACTTTGAGCAGCTAACTTCTTTCTCGCTCTTGCAGGTTTTATTTTTTGTTGGAGAAACACAGTGGTGTGGCTATCCTCAGGTTCAACTGCTCCTTGTTACGATGATACCAAGATGGCGGCACCTTCGGAAGCCCGATTTTCTTGCGATTTTGGATGACAACACACAGATAAAGTGGCAATTTCTGCATTACTGCCGTGTATTTCATTATAATATTCCACCACAAGGTAGAAGAAGGTCCAAGGATCATGAAAAAAAGATAAATCGAAAAATGGAGAATTTTGATCAAATTGAGCATTCGCATTGCCACGTCCCTCTTAACATTTCAGCGCAGCGTCCACCTTAGAGCAAGGTGTCGCACAGTCCCACAGACAAAGGCAACTATGCGAAAGCACACTCACCCAGGCGCCGTGGTAGCCAGCCCTTGACGGTTCGGCCCCGCTCGACGTCGACCAACACCCGGCGCCCGTCAATCTTCTTCCCATCAGCATGCTTGTAGGCCGCTGATAAAACGTCACCATTGCACCAACTCAACACGTGCACAATCACAGAGTCCAGAAGGGGAAAGCCACGCTCGAGGAAGAAGCGAGTGAGGCTGCCAACACCTCACGGATGCCAAAAGCAGCACCAGGTAACTGCTATACATTGTACTAATCAGCCTAGCAGCATATCGAGTTGAGTTTGCCAAGTCATTCCTGCATTCCTAATCCTGCCAACAGGCAGGAAGAAGAGATATCGAAGTGAGACCTTTAATGCAACACTCGCTACAATTTAGGAACATGAATTGGTAGCACGTGGTTGGCAAGTTAGCAGGATAACACAGTTATCTCTTCTGTATGAGCCTCACGGCCACTGCCGACTTGCTCGAGCGTGTTCCCAGTGAAGCTCACTTACCGGAGTACTTACCGGAAGCTCACTTGGAACTTACCGCCACTCCGGTTAGTGACAATTGCATGTTCCCAACACCTTACTGAACCCACCCCTCATCACTAAGTGCGTGTTACAAGACAGACCACACTGTGCCCTTCCATAGCCTCACCCTTCTTTTGGTTCAAAGTAAAACAAGCAAGCTGTACAACTGAACACCATCAGTGCAATGCAACACTTAGCTACACAGACCGTCCCTTTCATATCTTATGCACTGAAACCTTCATGATGACAATAAAATTTATAATAAAATTTAAGAAAGAGAAAGAAATAAAACACCTTAAAGGCACAAAGAAGACATGGTGCAAAGGAAGGTTAAACATGGGAAGAAACACTTGTATAACCCCCTTTTGCACAGTGTTTTTTGTGCGCCAGCAACCTGTCAATCATGCACCAACTAGGACCTAAAATCCCTTCAGGCTATGCTACCTTCAACTGCACAATGCTAAGGATACACTTGCTGAGTGTTTTATATCACAGGTGCTCTGCAGCGCTTTTCCATGTGATCCTTGAGTGACATGACTTAAGGAGCTCACTGCCTCCTCACGAATTGCCTGCCGCAAAAACAAATATAATTGATGGGGCTTTACGTGTCAAAACCAGCCACAATTACGAGGCAACCCCCATAGTGGAGGGCTCCGGAGTAATCTTGACCAGCTGGGGGGTTCTTTAAGATCGCAGGCCCATTCTTCCTTTTTTTTTCTTTTTCTCTCTCTCTGTATTTTTGCATTTTGCCCCACCAAAAATATGCAGCCGCCATCATGGACAAGGTCTGATCCCACGACTTCGCGCTTCGCAAGCCAGCACCCTAGCTAACAGGCTGATACAGCAAGGTGGTGCAGAACCTTTTCAAATCCGTTAAGTGTTAGCAGAGTTAGGGCGTCAAGTTTGAGGGGAGTTCCACAGTATGAGAGCGTTCGCTCTTCTTTTGTGCCGACAAGTGCACTGGAAGCTACACAGAAGAGGTGAAAAAAGGGGCAATACCCTACACCAGCCGCATGTCATGACCATGAATATTTTCTATTCCCTTTTGTCTTTGAACGTATTCGCACTTCTGCAGTGACGACACTCCTGCCGCGAGAGTCACTGCAGGGATGTGGTGCTGTCCCATGGCATCTGTGGTAACTGTGTCCGCATAACAGCCAATGGTAATTCTCCCTCCTACGTAGTTCGTGCCTGCCTATTGACGCGATCTGTTGATAGGAGAGCGGGTGCTTTCCAGATGCATCTTGAAACGAAGCTGTAAATTCCCTACCACGTGCAGCGCATTAATACTTGGCTGACATGTTCACACAGGTGTCCAGGACTGTTAATAATCGATAATTACTGGAGTTTTATGTCCCAGAACCACAATATGATTATGAGAGATGCCGTAGTGGGGGGCTCCAAAAATTTGGACCACCTAGGGCTCTTTAACATGCGCTGACATTGCCCAGTATGTGGGCTCACATTTTGCCTCCAACGGAATGCAGCTGCCGCTGCTAGGATTCGATCTTGTGATCTTAGAATCAGCTGCAGAGTGCCACAGCCACTACTAGACCACTGTGGCAGGGCTCAAAAAGTGTTGCAGGGTCCCTTTAAAGCTTAACGTACCACGTTTTCGGAATATTGTTACTCTTGTGCCTCCCTCACAATATCATCTGCACCAAGATGGAGACCTAACCAAGGCAAAGTTGAGAACCATACATGCCAATAACACAATACTACTACCTTCCACTATCCTAAAACAACAACACTTGTAGGAGCATATCTGGAATTGTGCCATGGTACAAACAAAAATGACAACTAAACAAACAGAAGACATGCACGACAACAAAAAAAGTGATAGGTGTGCTTCGCATCCTCAAATCCCATCCACATGCTATATACACTCAGGCTTTTTTAAGCCTGCAGTAAAAGAGAACTTGATCAAAAACCCATGTGCACTGTGGCTCACACATCCAGCAATTTGATACAAACACATTGCAGTCCATTTTTATAGGACCACAGCATCTTCATATGAGATGAGTGGCTAAAGACAGGTATAAAGCATGTTTTTCTCCTTGTCTTTCAGTGAACTTTCACTGGCACTTTCCTATCAAAATTCAATAACATATCAAAAGTAATGCATATAGAAATGTAATTTTCTTTGTACATAAATGAAAAGCACAGTTTCAAATATATTTTGATGCTGCACCAAGAAAAAATAATGCTCTCATCATACAACATTGTAAAAATGCAACATGTTCATTTTTCACACAAATGTGCAATTTTGCCGTTGTCAATATTGCACTGCACTGTTTAACTGCTTGCGCCTGCCCCTTTCCAATCAAGAAAGCTATCAGACGCAGATGCACGGTGCTCATGGATTGATACGTGACAATGTGACGCACACACTCTTTTTTTCACCAGCTAGTTGGTTTTATACTGGCATAACATTGGCTTGCACACACTTGTTAAAGCCCACAGCAGCTTTAGTGGCCAGATTCTTAGTAACATGATGCAGTTATGTTGAGTAGCATGTATCAGCTCTTAAAACTCAATGTTTACACGTTGTGCTTCATTCCATGAACACTGTGCAGTGCTTTCCTCACAGGAAAGTACTGTACACAAAGCAAATTCATGCAATGAAGAGAACTAAGCAATGTTCTGATTCTAAAGGGCGAGTAAGAAACTAGTGAACATCCTAAAGGGCCTGTCACCAGGTTTCGGCATTACAAACAAACAAGCGTGACACATAGATTCCCCAGTAGTGATCGCGTCTGCAAATGAAGAAATGCATGTGTGGTGCGAGAACAGCCGGAGTTCAAAACGAAATACCTGCGCACCCTCCTTTTCGATGGAGACACATTGTGAGAGAATGAATGCTAATAGACATATGTAATGTGCACCTCGTATTTACGCAGCCATTTTGTGGAGTGTGAGCACACAAGGCTGGCCATGAAACATCACTGACCATGGCACACAACTTCGGTTCTTCATTCAGTACTCATTATGCGATGGCATACGCTGCTGCAAATGCAGTGAGAATTTGGAATGAAGCCTGGCGAGGGCCCTCTTGAAGGGCAAAAACACAAACATACAACTTCAAGCCATACAACTGAAAGTAAACTTTGTGCTCCTCTTGTCATCTGACATCATCTCTCTACAAAGAAGCAAAGCTTTTGCTAATCATGTGATCAGCCACGGCCTTGCACTGACGTCAGTACAATTGTGAGGAGATCATTACAAAGTACAACCCCACAACCTGTTTTGCAATGCACAGACAGACACGCAAAGGGAGTAAATGCAAAATTTTAGTGACAGTGAAGGGACACTGGCAAACATTTAACCGCTGTACTCTCTGTGTAGTGTGTGCAAGAGTCTGCTGATCACATTTGTGGCTGGGCAGGCGAGTCAATGCCCTTGGCAGAAACAGCCTGCTTTTTCTTCCAGTTGTCCTCGTGTCCACACTTCATTGATGATGGCCAGAAAACTTGGCTACATAACTGTCACCTCTGCACCTTGCATAATGTGCATCTTCATGTCTCCTTGCAGCAATACCCACTGCGTGGGATTCAATTCCAGGTGCTACAAAATATACATCACCCATCTTCCTTTCCCAGTGCATGTGGTGTTTCAATGGGTTTATTTCCATTCAATCGCTCATGAGTTCTATTGCACTATCAAAAATAGCATAATTTGACATTGTGCTTTAGACAAGCGGTGGTAAATCCATACACACAGATACTATCAAACTGTCAACATATACATCGCACAGTGCATACAGGAAGCATATGTTTGTGTACTTTCACAAGAACAAGCGCAGACTCTTCTAGCCTGAAAAAACAAAGCTATACCTGACAAAGCTATAGCAATAAAGGCGAGTAACAACTGGCATGCAAGCAAGATTTAAAAAATTTCTTGATTCGTTCTTTAAGCCAGAGCTTGATACACTTCTATGAACCTGGTTGTTGCAAAGCACATTCTTCCAGGCATATTTGCGAAGGCTTGAAAATCACGAAGCATTGTCTTGATGCAGGCATTTCTTTATTCCGCAGCAGCGTCTTCCACATTCATGGCAGACCCTTGAAGTATCGTGCTTACATCAGTCCATCTTGTTCAGGGTATGTTTGCTCACGACATCAGCTGTACTTTCTTGGGTGCAACTTCCCATCCGCAGAGAAATTTCCACAGGCGCGCGTTATGCAGCAAGCAATGCAACATTACACATTCTTCCCCCCACTGTCACTCAAATGTACTGTGAACCCCGCACAACCGCTTCTACAGCAATGAAGATGTTGGCACATTCTTTTAAATGCAGGCATGACTGTGGTAGTGAATGTGAATTCATGGCACATTAATGAGTGTGAAATGCAATGTCAGTGGTACAAGTTTCATCAAAGATCCAAGTTATACATAGGAAAATTCTGTTTACATGCCCCCGCCCCCAATATGCAACCTTAGTACCTGCATTATCCAGCAGAAATCCACATTCCAATTTATTGTGTGGCAGCAGATGCAAGCACTTAAACCAACCAGTAATGAAAAGCGTGTGTCTTGAGGAGAAGAGCTTTAGGACTAAACTCGAAGAATGATGGAAACGCACAGAATCCACCACGATTCTGAGAGCGCAAGAGAGAAAAACCGGCAGGAAAGAGTCGAGCTGACCTACCAGCAGCCCAGCAATGGAAGACTGATCTGAGGTCGGACTTTTTTTTTTTTTTCGAGATCCATGAAAGCAAGCGGCTGAGACACTCGGGAAATGGTAACATGGGCAACTTCCACTAGTATACTGCGTGATAGGTCAATAGCCAAGATTCTCAGAGACAAAGCTATTATGTGTTATTCCGTTGAAATAAAGCACGGATCACTGCAGCGTACCTGCACTTGAAGATGGAAAGTGCTGAATCACCTGATCACAGTGCTCCATAGCTCACTACATAATATCTGGAAACTTTTATATACTGGGATGACACAACAGTGCCTATATACGTACATACGGTAAAGTGCAAGGGGGTACAAATTTTAATGCCTATCGTAGTAGGGGCATTTCAATGCAGATAGCTATGTATGTTCAAAACTTATCACCAGTAAAGAGGGACAGTATGATTAGAGAGTGGCTAACTCAAGTGGCGTTTAATGGTGGTAGCATTAAGTGGGAGATGTAGCAGTAACTCAGTCTGCAAAAGATAAGGGCAATATATCCAGAGTGCTAGCAAAGACAGGATCAGGGAAAGTTTTAAGATTACTGTACATCTAGTAGTATACAGTTGCATTAGGTTGCGTCTTTTCTCTCCGAGGGTGAGGGAGACAGCAAAGGGCCTTACCCATACACGCCTTACCACAGATACAAACCAAAGCGAGCTCCGCTTAGCGAGACACTATAGCAGACCCCGACCACGACATAGTAGTGAGAGTAGGCGCCCATCAGGCATCGCCAAGTCTGTGGTGAGACAAGACACAAGACGCCAAGTCACCACACTGGCACAGCCTCCAGCCTCAAACCCGCAAAAATAAAATACAGAAGCAAGGCATGGCACAGCTTGCCACAGCGCCTACGCGATAACTGCACGCTCTTTCCCAGTGCAACAAACACGCATAATGTGTCACCTTGCGAGGTGGCACGGGCCTCAGACACACATGTACAACTAAGTACATATGTGTGTCCGGCAGCATGTGTTATGAGCCGATATGTAATCATTGCATGTATCGTGATCGACGCCTGACACCTCAAGCAGCGAGCCAGGCAACAAAACCAGGCTAATGTCTCTCTGGGATTACCATAAAAAAATCTGTCGCTTTCCCGAAAGATGGTGAGCTGGCCCCGACTCATTTCATTTTGATACCTGAATACAATAGACTCTTGTTGATTATTTAATTAAGACTTGCACGTATTCCGCAATTTTGTTTGAATTATCAGATGCAAGCAGATGTATGGCTCGATGCAACACACCAGAAAAAACAGAGACAGCCGGTTATGTGCTCAGTGGCCACGTCAGTGCCTTCTTTTCCCTTTTTTCTGCTAGTGGTTTTGAATGCTTTGACAAGTGCTGACAGGCAACTGGCTTTATTTCTGGCTGTTAAAAATTATATAAGCATGAATGTACAGCTAGAAGGAACTAAAGCAGCCGGCATTTTGAATAAGCATAACAATAAGTATGAATTAACAGAATTAACCAAATGGTACAGTTCGAATTAAACAACTTTTAAATACATTGCAAACATAGCAAGGACAACCAAAAATTTTAGATCTGTTTGAATAAAATGAAAGTTTGCAGTACAGGGAGTTCATAGATGTGCTATGAGGTTCACAAGATTGAAATTTATGTCACTAACGTGAACACCGACTTAGCCATGATGCGGTCTCTCTGTGTGACCTCTGGCTTAAAGGGCCATAGAAGCGGAACGCAGTCGGTTTAGACAGACAGGTTATTATATGAGAACTCCACTGCCACTGATTCTGCCATCAATAATTCAGTATTAGAAGAGAGAATGAAGGTGAAGGTTTTACCTTTGAATTTCAGGCTAGAACCTCGGTGCCCAAATTTAAGCGCGACGTCACGGACTTGGATCTTTGTTTTTTGGCCACAGTGGCACAATGAATTTATCAAAACTAGGTATGTTAGGTCTCTGGAAGCCCTACAGCACAATGCAATTCACATTTAGCAGAAAATAGTGGAAAGAAAAGAAAAAGACTACTTGCTGGCTAGTAATTCATAACATGACTACAGATGATGAGCATATCAGGAACTGCACTATTTCGCCTATCTCACAACCCTAGAGTTTTTTTAGTGTTTCTTCCATGTCAATATTAGGATGCAGACTAAGTTATTACAGTTGAACCC
The DNA here is from genome assembly GCA_013339685.2 of Hyalomma asiaticum. NCBI lineage: Eukaryota > Metazoa > Arthropoda > Arachnida > Ixodida > Ixodidae > Hyalomma > Hyalomma asiaticum. The sequence continues at coordinate 128,904,422 of CM023483.1, read as the reverse complement.
TTTTATCAGACACACTTATAATATGGGAGACATCATTGACTTATACTGTTGACTGCCCTATCTCTCCCATTAGTTGGACCGCTTTTGTAATGAGCAGCTTCAAGAAGACAACTGATTACGGAGGACAAATTATCCTTGCATTCTGATTGACAGTCTTGCTTTTAAGAGATATTAGCGCTAAATGTAGCACTGATGCCTGTTAACTGCAGGTAATTCATTGTGGAAACAATGGGAAATGATGACCAAGCAATGTGAGAAAGTTGCAGTGGAGAAAACTCAAATTGTGTTCACACAGACTCACCAAGTAGATTACTTAACACGAAGGCAAATGGTATACAATAGTAAACCTGTTGCAAAAGGCTGTCAGTTTAGTTGTAGTGCACGCATATTGAAATAAGGATTGCTCCAAAAATGAAAGCGTAGCACCCTGCTTATAAGAGACCCCTCATATAAGGTACACAAACTACTGCCTGGAGTGTGTGCCTTACAAAGGTGTTTGCAACTGTACTACCATCATTTGCAAAAGTGATAATCACCTTTGATCTAGCAGAAAATAGAAACATTCTTTCCCCTATCTGAAAAGCCACTTAACACCTTTGTTTTACCCTTTCTTTTGTTTCCCGAAAGTGACGATATGGTTAAAAAAAACATGACTGCAGCAATGCCTGGCATAACTTTAATTATTAAGTGTCTCGCACAACCTTGCTGAGACGCAAAGTGCAGATACTTGGTGCAGCCATTGCTGGCACTGTGGCAAGGTGAACCAAACAAGAACAGCAAAAACTAGCGGTGACAATGCGGCAGGAAATGCCAAGACAAAGCAAAATTAGGGAAGCAAAGGCCACGTGAGTGGGGTTTAGGGTTTCCTTGCTTTAATCAAAGAACACAGCGGGAGACTACACTGTGTATGTGTACTCTCAAAATGTTACACACAGCATTCCAATAGCGATTGGCTGCACCTATGGCCGCATAATGTAACTAGTACTACTGTGAATGTCAACAAGCATTTGTATGTCGAGTACCTCTAATGTGTCGGCTAATCACTTACTCTTTTATCATTGTTTACCCACCTTTATTGTGTTAATCCTGCCAGGTCATATGGTGTATCCTTTCTCTGCATCTTTCTTTCTCTATGAATTGCAATGCCTGCAGTTTTCTTTCTCCCTTTCTTGTACTTTTTTTATGACTTGCTACTACCACTGCATTACATCACATGTTACATGCCAGTTATTTTCTAATTATTGTATAAAATGTCACTGCCTTCTGCAATGATATGGCAACTTGAGGTATATCACAAAAAAAAATCTGGATACGCAATGGGCTGTCGAACCAGACCAGCCTTTTCGCATGAAGTAAAATTCAACAGTCAACCAAGGACAAAAAATGCAAAGATGCAAGGCTGGGTATGTGATTAAAAATGTCCAAGCCTGTTCCATGGTGTGAAAACTGTCCAAAGAGTGAAGATCTTTGTTTGTTGTTGGTTGTGACATAACTGGCACGCGTGTCAAGTGGCAAGTTAAACTTGATAGTGGACTGAAAGCAGCAGTGGGCGGGTAGCAGATTTGGGGGCAAGAATTTCTTTCTCTGCTATTCCATCATATCGTCACGCCGCGAGATGAGAAAGTGAAGTTTAATAAACTAGAAGGTCGGCTCGTACAGCTCAGACACGGGGCAGCTCGAACTTCTTCCTCGTCGACTTCTCTGCGTCCATCCCCACGCGCCAACACCAGGTGGCAATATCCTGCAGCTGTGGCTGTAGGTTCGATACCTCCAGCCACAGCTAAGCCTTTTCCGCACATTATCGCACACTGGCCTTCGCGTATTAACATTCACAAAGCAATGGGCTGAAAGGCAAGAGTGCACATAAGCTCTAGAATGTGACTACCAACCCCCAAGGGAGACATGGACAGGCGGGGCCTACAGCTATGTCTCCCTCCCTTGAAATACAAACACATCCCAAAAAGAATAGTGGCCATCTGTATGCAATGAGCAATTCAAGTACTCGACGTATTAGATGCGAAGCAGCTCTTTGACTAGCCTGTGTAACGCTGTTCCTCCGTGCGTCCGTACGAACGCGCTCCCCTCGCCGCAGGTGTTGGAGCGGTGCCAAGTAGGTCATGCCGCAGCTGGGCGTTGACGTCACGCTCCCCTCGCAGTGCCACGCGCTCGCCGCAGCGCCCGCAGCTGCCGCCTCGTCTGTTCGCCCGTAAACACCTGCCGCTACCGCCGCTTGCTCCGCTACCACGACCGCCGCTCGCTACATCGCCGACTCGTCGGTTCACGCGCAAAAAATTAACACCATCTTCCCAAAGGAACCTGATGGGATGAGAAGCACCCGCGTTAGCGCCGTCAACCCGTGACGCCACCCGTGCGCAACGCTGCTGCTTCGCATCCCATCAGGGTTCCCTTTGGGAAGATGGTGTTAATTTTTACTAGCATACCCTGCACACCCTTGATCTACAACACTGTGCTTGAGTTGCATTTGCGCACCAATTAATATCCAATGTGCATGCTTGGAGAGAGAGACCGGACCAGTCAAGATGTTGCATGTGTGCTTTAGGCAGGCAAAATACAGGGCACATACCAGGGAATCACACGTGCCACAAGGCCTGTGCGGCGTGAACATGCTCCCGCAAGAATTTTGCGAATAGGTGCAATAATAGAGAAGTTACACGGGTTTAAGTGACCGCTTGCGCCGGTTTCGTTTTCTCGGTCGGCCTCCCCACCCTTCTCTGCTGAGGAGAGGGTAGGGGCGGCGCGCCGTCGAGACTCCGCCCACTTTTGACACGTGACCTGACGTGATCATTTGACGTCATTGACGCTTGCGCTGCGGAACCGGTTGCTCCCGTTCTAGAAACGTGGGGTTGCTCCTGCGCTCACGCCGGTGGGATTGCCAGGGGATCTGACAATAGACGTTTCGACCAATCAACGAGATACGACTACGCAAAGTTGTTCGCGGTACGACACCTAGGATGCGAGCGCGACTGGTCAGTCGCCGGAAAGAAGCGCGCGAATTGTTTTTTGAAATACGGCGTCTGTGTGGCGCGCAGCGCTGTCATATTCGCAGAATGTGATCGCCGCAACCTTCTCTATGATTGAGTTAGCTTGTTTGGGCGGCTTTGAAAAAAAGTAGGAGCCTGTTTAGTGGCCCTTTAATATACCTACACAAACAGCTCAAGTGTGGCCGCAACTAATCTCTCTCTCAGTCTGCATTGGCTGTCTGTCAGTGCATGCCACAATTACTTCTAGTCACTGCTCTAACTCTTTGCAACGCTGGCGCTGCAGTGTGCCACAAGTCCAGAGACTTCATACTTGGGTAATGACTACATGCATAAGCATTAGGAATGCACGGAGGCGCGATGGTGACCGCTGATGAAGGCGCCAGTACAACTGGTTGACGGCAACCCTATCACGAAAAGCACAATCTCAGCAGCGCATGCTTGGTGTACATGTAGTCTCAGCATAAGGTAACATGCTTTTAGAAGACGACAATGTGAAAGCGCCGTGCTGTCATTCACTGCGATGGTTCACTTGAAGTGCACGTCATTTGTAGAAATGAAAGCCATGTGCTGCTGCCACACTGGCCCTATAGTAGCCTAAATGCCCACTGTCAGTGCAGCACAGGGAAGCAGACACTCGCACGGCAAACACGCAAGTACAGTACAGCAAACGACGCAGCTGTGATAGCTTGAGCCTAGTAGGTTATCTGGACAAAGCTCAGCTTGCTCATTCATGCTCCATGATTGACCCGACCAGCAGGGCCAGTACTGTCATAAAAACAGAGCTAAGGCAACATTGCAGCAAATTTCCCAAGAGGAAACTAGTGTTTGTGGGCAAACAAGCGTAATGACCTGACTCTGCCGATATGTGTGCTAAATGACGAAGTTCTGGAAAATGTGGCTGCCATTATCCAACAAATACCCAACATTACCCAGCGCTGGTTTTATTTCAGCAAATACAGTATGCTTCATACAAACTCACACTCGCATTTAATCTCCTAGTCCATATTTAAGCTACATTATAGTTTATACATGACACCATTTATGCTCTACTTTACACCACTAGAGATCTGTTTCCCAATTTCCAGTTTGGAGAATGCTGTTTCTCATACTAACAAGGCGGTGCAGGGAAATGCCAACTAAGTTCCTCTAAAAGGCCTCAAATGAATAATTATAGTGCACACATCAACAATGCAGTTTTCACCATGCGAAATTTTCAACCAGCACACTGTCATGCATCTCTTAACAACAGTTCATCAAAATGGAATTGCCAGAATAATTCTTACTATGTCGCATTTTCTAATGGCAGTATGCAAATGGTAGCTGCACGTGTGCAACACCAGCAGGCCAAGACAGGTGGCTCTGCGGCCTGAACACAAGACATTGGGGCCACAATGTTTTCTATGGTCGAATCTCCTTTTAGAGTCGGTGTTCATTTTGCAGGTAATGGATGTCCCAGCTGCCAGAAACCCATGACGAGAAGAAATGCTCACTGCTGATTCCTTTCATTTAGGAGCTGCCACTTTTTACAACGTTGTGCGCCATAACATAGCATATGGCACATTTGACAAGAGAACTTTCCTTGTACTTAACAGCTCGAACCCATCTCACCCTCGCCCTTCCCTCTCAATATGGCTACCGCTCAAAAATTCCTCAGGAGAGCGCCGATATATTTCTATGATTAAGTGCCCTAGCTTTCCACGAAAAATCAAAGAAATGCGAAAAGATATTGTAAGCTTAACTTTTGGAAACAATGGAGGAACACCGCTTCCCCCGCTCACTGGCACAAGTCTTTCAGGCATGCAAAGTAGAGTCGACGGAGTCTTCCGTGTGTAAAATAACTAGCAAATGTGCGAATATCTCAAACTTGAAATATGAATAGAATATTTTCCGTATTTAAAGCACAATCGATTCGAAAAATGCATATTCAGGTTTCGTGAACATTGGATGTTGCCAGCAAAGGCATTTAATATTCAGATGATTTGTGCCAAGTATTATTTTCTCAGCGGTATGTCATTAATACTAGCATTGTGTGAATATTTGCACGAATGTTACAGTAATCAAGTTCTCTTTAAGACGAACTTAATTGCCAAATTTTTAAAGTATTCAAGAAGCACAAGACATCTTTTCGCATGTAACTTGCCTGTAAAGGTGGTTTCACTGCAATATGAATACTTATGCCGTGAAACAGGATTTCCAAGAGAAATATGCACCGCCGTGAAGACACACTTCATGGGGAAGTGAGCATATTGTCTGTACCCAATTAAACTTTCTAATGCCTTGGAGCAAAATACACAGGTTTGCATTGATTAAGTATAGCAAATTTTAAAGGATAGCATATTTTACCACTACTATTATAAATCCTACTACTATATTATAATTCAATTATACTAATTACAAGTCACTGTAGCTTTGCCTTGAACCAATAAAGCCTAGTCTTGAGATTGCCTTTTTATCTATTATTAGCTCTTGGAAGGAACAAATTTTACTGAATGTACAGCAGCTACTCTGTGTTGCACTTTTTTGCCTGTGTAGAGTGGAGTGTTCTCTTACTGCATGTAACATTTTGTGACTGTGACAGACAGTAAGCTGAGCCTCTCAGTTACAATACCTAAGCAAATTTGGAAATAAGACTGTGCGTGAGCATTACGATGCATCCTAGCACAACACTTTCAGCTACCCTTAAATACTTATTAATGCACACAAACTCTGTTGACACAGTGAGATCATTCAGTTGTTATAGTGACATGTCCCAAAGGTGTCATAAACAATCATATGGTGCTCTGTCACAACAGCTCCCTTAGGTTTCAAATAATGCAGGTACGTTTTGAGCCTGAAACCTGTTTATGAAATAAACTGTCGCGTGTACCTCATGCCTGTCCAGTATTGCCACGGAATTTTGAAGTTTCCTCGATCTGGATTCGCAGAATTTCAAAACTCGCACCGCATAGTGTTACGAGCCCTAAACATGGTTATAATTTCTTCGCACACAAATGAGCATGTTTTACAAAGAGATTTAACAACACTCTAGCAAATCCAGCATCGCTACTAAAGTGCGCATGACAAGTGAAAGTCAGTTTATGCAAATTGCACCATGTGCACCTTCGGTGTACGCTATCAATAAGGCGGTGTCCAAAACCCACTACAGCAACTTGAGCAGAGCATTTACCCTGTGGCACTACAGCTGTGAAGTTGGTTTGAGAGTGCACACCGTGGTTTAAAGGATGGGCAAGATATAGTGCAGCATGAACACAAGGAGGACACGATAGCCATTGTGCACTACATTCCCTTTGTGTCCCCATAGGAGTCAGCTATGGTGTAATCTCACGACAAAAATGATAGAATACTAGTGCTACAACTAACAGGTCATTTCTTCCCTGCTCATGTAAATCAGAGAGACTGCAGGCTCCCCTGTGACCTTTGCTTCCCCTCACAATGAACAGATACTACTGGCTTCGACAAAAGTAAAATCAAAGCAAGATGGAAAAAGCAGAGAAAAAGTGCACCCTGGTCGTGTTCGGACCGTGCACGAGACCTCAAAGTGATGGCTCCAGCCTGACCGACCGCCGTAGCAGGGAAGCGTCCTCCGATGACCGTCGGCGACACACATCCTCCGAGCTGGGTCTTGACAGCTCTCTCTCTCGCCCCCTTCTTACCACAAAGACGGAGGGGGGAGGTTTCATTGCACCACAAGCAAGCACATGGCACACACAATTGGTCCACAGGTTATCCCTTTGTACCACACCACACACATTTTTGAAGGACAAGTGGTCCACACCGAGGCACCAGGCTTCAAACACCATTCTCAAGCCTCTCCACAGAAGCACCAAATAAAAATAGGTATGAAAAAAAAAAAAAATGTCCTCTGAGCCCTACTGCATAAACAGCAAGCCCAAATCGCTTTTCTGCACATTTTTATATGTCTTGCCTACTCTGTGCAATGCAGGGAAAACTAGGAATCCCACCAACCAGCCAGAGCCGATAAAGAGAAAACCTCCTCCAGTGTCTACTTCTGACTGTCCACTGACTGTCCACCGAATGGAAAGAGCAGTGGCACACAATGGAGAGCCCTCTTTCCAGATCGACACCCGAGGCTGGCCCTTGTTAAGCAGACATGATCACTACCCTTTCCTGCACAACACAGTCAGTGGAACTGCATGCAGACTAGCAACTTATCCAAGGAATTAAGAAATGAACAACCGTAATATTAAACGAAAAAAAGAAAAACAAACCAAGAATCCTGTCTGTAAGCTGTACCGTTCTGACATGCACGCTTCTACTAACAATGTTACATTAAATGAATGGGAGTGGGAAACGCGATCGCAGTCCAGAGGTACTCACAGTGCATGTCCCGCTCGTGTTCATACTCGACGAAGGCGTAGCCCCGGGGCTTGCCGGTGATCTTGTTGTGTACGATGACAATCTGCATGGACACCCAATTTACGCCAGTGAATGCAGCACTCTTGTGCAAGTGTGCCTGCATGCTTCTCATTTATGAAGAACGGTTGCGCCACATGTGCCTAGCATTCCCTCTCAGCAAAACAAAAAGAGAGCCAGGCCTGCGTGGTATCGCAGGACAGTTACAGCGTAAGCTGGAGGAGCAACCTTCTTAGAGGCCATTGTAAACGCTTGGGAAAACTAGTGCAAGTACAGGTGGTAGGTATTCCCTGCACCATAACTCTGCAGTTTGGGCTTCACTCTGCACAGCGGTCTGTTGTGCCCAACGATGCCTTGCTGCAGCCGCGCAGTTAGCTCTGCGATTCACTTCTTCAGCAGTGGCCTGCACCTTGCGAGGAGGCACCATCAGGTATATCGAAGAGCCAAGTCAGGTTGCTGTCGAGGCTGCGTGCGTTGCCTGTCATGCGATGCCTGGCAAGATATGAGAAAACTGCTTCACGAGGCAGTGTTTCGTAAAAATGACGACGGGCCGCGGCGGTGGACAACTATGGCTCCAAAAACGGCCATTGTGATCTCATAACAGCTTATGCTATAAAATTCTAGACTGTGCTGAGCTACACTGGATCTTCCTCGGTCACTGCAAGCTACAGCTGCTTCATGCACTTTTCTTGTGATTACATACACTAATGCACACAAATGTGAATAACGGAGGCCACACATACATGTAGCGGTGATGCTACTTTGATTAATACAGCATAGACCGCTTATAACGTAAGTCGCAGGTACCGCACTATAACCAAAACAACATTTTTCAAAGTCCACACGTTTATAAAAACCGTCGAGCAGGTAGTGGCGCGTGTTAGACATTCGAAGCGCGCAACCAGGCTGCTTTCACCCGCTTAAAAAAAAAGAAAAAGAAAATCTGGATATCTCAAAGATTTAAGTCCACGGACGTGCTGTGCCACAAAGAACGAAAAGGCGCTATATCAACGCCGTCGTTTACGCGGACTTCCCACGGAACCGGATGCACAGAAACGGGAATTGATTACTGCACGCGCTAACCTGCGTTTTCTCAGACGCATGCATGATGTCAAAAATGTAGCAACCGCAAACCGCCATTGGAGCGGTGTACCTGCCATCCACGCCCCCGCTGCCATTGTTGAAATGATTCGTTGCGTTCTAAGTGCGGCCGCCACGAACTACAGTCGCCCGCGGCATCCTGTCTGCGGCCAGCACCGAAAAGGTAGCGCACTCTAGGCCTAGTTTGTGGGGTTGCGGGTGGCGCGCTGCTCGGGAAGCTTGCCCTTAACAACACAGGGATCGGGCGTAAAAGAAATCACGCTCGCGGGGTGATTCAAGGGCAGTGCGCAGGAAATGATAAAAAAACAACAACAACAAACAAACAAACAAAAAAACGGAGACAAACAGTGGTAACGTGGGCATCAAGCGGTCGCGGAAGCGCATTCTGCGCGGAGCGTACATTCAGAGCTGACAAACGGCCGTAGCAGCGTTCTCCGTTGCCTTGGCAATCCTGTCAATCCTATCCTCACAGGCTGTGCCTGCGACGCGCTGCTGCCGCGGCCTTTTTCTTTTCTTTCTTCCCTTCGCTCCTTGTTCATTCGTTACGTGCTTTTTTCCTCCTTCATGGTGATTCGTTGTGCTCATCTTGGGCGGCGCATTTCCTTTGTGAAGACTGCTTGCTACCTCAGTTGTACGCGGATTTCCCAGCAGCCGCGTTATAACCGGTCTTTCATCTCATAGAGCTACACAATAAGCGGTATGCGTATACATTAAGTTCTATGGGAGGGTAAACAGGAGCCAGAAAAAACCGCATTATAGGCGGTCCTGCGCTATAAGCGGTTACATTATAAATGGCCTCAGCTGCAATTGTGGTTTGGTTAAGGAAAGAACGCTGTCTTATGCAGCCCTTGCGGGTGCACTGCTCGGTGTCCGTGGGTGTCGCAGAAAGGGAAATCAAATGAGTAGAAAGTACATACATTAACTAGCCAGATCCAAGGGTGGCTACCCTCTTTGTTGTCTTTCATTCTCTCTATGCTTTAAATTGGCCAGCAATCTCAAGGTACTGCAAGCACTAGACTCAAGAGTGGGAGCCGGGAGTATGCCATGGCTGCTATGTCTGAGACACTATGTCTCGACAATTAAAAAGCTTCACAGCTCGCACGCTGCCATTTTACTCGCTTTGTTTATGTGCAGTGCTTTGGTGGCTGTGCTTCATCATGAGGCTCAAACTGCAAATATAAAATGTCACATCCATATGATTTTATTGGGTCACCTTCTGGCTGTGGTTTTGCACTTGGTGCATGTTCTAGGCAAGAAAGCAATGTGCCATCTTTTCAAATGCCAAAGTGCAGTGATTGCGCAGGTGACGTAAATCACCCTCCCCTCTTAGTTGGTGGTGATTTGGATGGCGCTCTGGGTGCGTGGACATAACATACACTTTCTAAATTGTCGAGCCTTATTCTGGTATGAAAACAGCACAGCGGGTTTCCATATCATGATACATGCTGACCATTAGTGTATCTTTAATAGGGTAGAAATATGGTCACATGTCTGCCCCAATACAGAAGAACGCCAAATTCAAACTGTTAAAGATCAATCTCTCTTATTGGGGAAGCCTGTACCCAACAAGGAGGCAACCTATCGGTGTACGACAGCAGCAATCACGATCGTAGGTATGTAAGAGTGATCAGTGGTGAGATGCATCAGCTTGCATGCGTGCACCATAATCCAGCTTTCTGATCTATGCTTGAGAGAGATCTAGAACATATACACACATACGCATCGAGCATGTTAGGTTAGTAGCACAGTCTGGAACATTCATGCAGACTGTACTACTCACCGATGTTCAAGTGCAGCCTGCGCCAAATGTTGACACGCATATCACACAGTGAAAAGGTTGCCACCGTGAGAGAAAAAAACAAGTACGTGTGTCGATATTGTCGGAATTGCCCTTTAATTACAGAAAACAACTACTGCTAAAGAATTTTGTATTTAGAGCCATGAAAACAGAGTTCAGTGTGCGTCCCTAGAGGTGCGTGGGAGCATCACAGCAAGCTACAGGCAACTGCATCAGGAGAGAAAAGAAACCCATAGTGACCACCACTCACCTTCTTGATGGGGCCAAACACCTCAAACTCTCGGCGCAGCTTGGACTCTGAGGTGTCATAATTCTGAAAATGGACAGACGTGAACATCACACAGATGTACTAGATGTACTACAGCCTTTGCAGCAACATGGATGCAGGGCATTCCAGCTAGCCTGACCTGAGTACACCTTAAAGGAGTACTGACACGATCTTGAAGCAGTGCAAAAAAGACATTTTTCGTTTTGTTGGCATGCACTGCTAACACTCCTCACATACTCTAGCCAGGAAACACATGCAAAGTATCTTATTTTCATGTCAAAGTTTTTGCCGCCAGCATATCAAAGAGAACTACACTGCAATGAATAATACCATGATGTGCTGACGCAAGTTTCCTAAAAATTGGCAAAATCGTTGGGTGACAATGAACTCGTATGCGTGAACCACATGCAAATGACAGCAGCCAGCAGAGTAGTCACAACTCTGTCACGAGTTGCTCTCCCCATGTGACTTGAACCTACATCCGACTCTGTTTAAAGGATGGGCAATGCTCCTTCGAAATTGAAACTGACACAGGGCTTTGAAAGTAGCCGCATTAAAAACGTATTTGTGGCGTTTTGATGTACGACGATACTCTTTTCAGGGACCTCAGCGTCAGTGCTTTTATTAAAAAAAAAAACACAAAAATATCTAAAATCTCCAACTAAGCTCTTTTACAAATCTAAACTCCTTTAACTGTACTAACCATTGCAGCACAGATTCCCAGCACAGCAAAGACCCCATACAATGACGATAACTTAAGTGGAATGTCCAACCATGCATGGACTTGTACCTTCACACACACCATGCCTCACACATAGGTGCGGACGACCCTCGCTTAACGGCCAGTTGCTAATTATGCAAATGGCTGCCTCCTCCTCTCCTTCCCGCTTCCTGTTGCCCAACACTCTACAGAGGCCACCTTTTCTGTCAACTGCCATCCCATGGAATTTGATGCTGATTCAAGAGCGACTTGCAGCCTCACCAACAAGGGATGTAACGCAGTGTATGGCCCTGGAATGCTCCATCACATTTTGACGAGAAGACAAATCTGGCAATTCTCAGCAACATATAAATTTCACACAATCGCACTATTGCCTATCGTGATTGCTAATGGCACTGGATCTAGCCTCTTGGGCAGAAACGGGTTTGATGCTCTCAACATAGTGATCTGCAGCATCAACCAGGCACCCGTGCCTGGAGAAAGCCCGATCGAGTGACAAAAGCCAGCTGAGCGGCCACAGTAAAAGTGCGAGACACTAACGGCAGAATGCACTGCTTGCCAGATCAATCGCTGCGCTTCGCCGCGAGCTCCAGTACCAGATTGGAATTGATAAGGCACACCTTGGCAGACACTGCACCTCTACGTCACGTGCCCAATTGATGGGTTCACATTTCTGGTAAAACAGTGACAGCTATCATCTATGCACTGTGTTTGTTGTTCGCACGTTTGGAGTGCCCCAAGATTCTTTTTTTTTTTAAGCAACGGAACAGCATTTGTATTGGCAGAAACACAGAAAATTGACGACATCACAGCGGCAACATGCACTGAACCACTAACTGCAAACTGACAGGCAACCCTACATAGGAGAGCTCAAACGTGCTCTTGCAAGAGATCCCAGTGGGTTGTTACAGCAGTGCATCACACACTTTCTTTTCAGACAATACACAACAGCGCAGAATACGACAGGCCAGATCCCAGTGAAGCTCGTGTTTTCTCGCAATATGTGAAAACGCACCTCGACCTTCTCAAAGAACCACCCTGAAGGTTGCGTGAGAAGCCTGAAGATGCACAGTCTTGCCGAAAACTGCACTAAAGGACAGCGTGTGCTTGACCACCAGTTTCAGCAGAAGCCCAAACGAGTCCCCGCCATCGTAACAAAACACACTGGCCCAAAAGCTTGGCTTGTGGAAGTTCAATGGATGTGTTACCTGCCGGCACCTAAATCAGTTATGCCAATTGAGAGTTCTTTATCCACACTGTGGACATGCTGAAAGTGGCAGCCCTCCTGACCCTTTCAATGTCGCTTGGTTCTTGTCGAAGGAAGATGACCCCACAGAGGGCGCACTACCCTCTCAACAAGCAGCTCCCGTAGAAAACGCAAGCAACAGCTCCGCCGCAGCTAACACAGTGGTGCCCACCCACTGAAGGTCAATGCGACAGCGACACTCCCCAGACTGTGCACGGACTTGCACCTCACCTCCTCCCGGCCCCCCCCCCCCCCCCTCTGTTGCTCGACACTAGACAGAAGGTCTGTTCGATTCAGAAAAGGTGCACGGAACCACGCACAAAAAGGTGCAGGTGGTGTCGACACCCGGTGCAGCAGTTCCCAGCACCCGTTTTCGCGGTGCAGATGGGAGCACCGGCCCCGCCTCCCAAATGTGTGAATCGAACGTTGAGGTGCGGCCTGTCGTCTGCTGCAGGGCCAACTCGAGGAGTTATTGTTTCAAGCAGCCTGCTTGTGCTCGCCACAACTATGGATGGTGATATGCTACAAAAAAAGCCTGCGTTCGGGAGCACGAAACAAGACGTGACATTTATATTATGCGCATCCACGCATTTGCCGACACGAACGACGGTTACAATCTGCATCCTACCATTTGTGAGAAGAAAAAAAGTGAACATGAAAACAAGCCGTCATCGTGCACGTGTTCAGAGAAAAATGTCGAACATTTATCACTTTCACAGAACTACTTGCTGTGATTTCGCCGCGGCGTACGTCCTAACCATCTCCATTAGGCTAGCCGACGCCGTCGTCTGCACGCGTCGCCTGACGGGCTAGCGAGGCTGCACCAAAACGCTGCACCCACAAGCTGGGAGGTGCAAAGGTGCACGGCACCGCGGCGGCACCTTGGCTGCACCCCGCCACAATCGAGGACGGAGGTGCAGCGGGCGCCGCTGTACCGCGAGGAATCGAGGACGGTGGTGCAGCACACCGCGAAAAGGTGCAGAAGGTGCAGGGAACCTTGGCTGAATCGAATAGACCTAGAAGCCACCCGCACCACCTGCTTCACTGTCACCTTCTCTCCGTGGCTGGCTCCCAGGGAGACCTCTGTGAGCACTCGCAGAGTCGAGATTTCCTTGGACTGCGCTATGTACAACTGCTCTTTTCTAACAGCAGTAAACTACGTACATTTCTTTACCCTTTACCAATGCCCGTTCCACAGTCGCCCGAACCTCATAGGAGGCGGCCATTTTGATGCCGACGGCGATATGGTAACGGGTCATTCGTTCTCACTCGTATTCTAAAGTGCATGCGATTTTTGAACCCATTTTATTGGAAAAAAGGTGTGCGTTAGATTCGAGTAAATACGGTAATTCATGTGGCCAAGTTATTTATGCAGAGGGTGGAAAGTGTTGTGTCAAAAGTGTTGTCCAGAGGATGGAAAGCTTGGTCTACGCGTCGTCACTACACGCGCCCTCCCGTCATTCGGTCTCTCCGTCGGCCCACCGCGGGTTACGCCGCGCTCCTGCCCTACACAACAGAAAGCACATTCTGCCCAATATCCAGAAACAAGAAGCGACATCTTTCTCGCCGACTGGCATCATTGGGATTATTTGCAAGCTAGTGGCAACATCAGTCTCCTGCATGATTCTGTCACTCACCACAGTTTCTTTTTAAGACAACAGCTGCTCTTTAAGCCGACTTTAGTGCATGACACTACTGTTATGTGATGAAGCATACGAAATGTTGTAAGGGGCCACTCCCCCCCCCCCATCACGGGACACCGGACATTTCATCCCTGAATAGCAAATTTCGAACAGGAAGGGTGGAGTGCAAATCAAAGTAAATAGCATCTACTATGCAAAAATTTTCCGGCTGTTTTTGATAAGAAAGTGCCAGTCATATGCTGCGTGCAGTAGAGTGACACATTTGACACATTTGACTCACATATTAACAGCTGCTTCACTACTATCGCTTGATCGCATGATTGGCAGCATTTTCCTGAATATGTTAAGGAATTGCAGCAGGAGCGCCCATTTACATTTCCTGACATGTGGGACTCAGTCTTCTTTCATACAAAAATATAATCTTACACAACTATAAATGTATACTGAAGCAACACAACTTACAATCCGAGCGACGAAGAGTGTCTTGAAGGGATCCATGGTGCCCGAACTGTTGTTGTACGGGTCCCCTGTAAAACAAAAGAAAGGAGTTGTAACGAAGAACAGCTTAACATTGCGCTTTCAATTACAGATGCTGCTGTATGAATGAATGAAGCTCTACGGAGCTAAAAAAGTAAGTGGAACCCATGGGTACTAAAGGCTGTGAAAAGAAGGGCTGCAAGGTAGTTGTGACTGCCACGGGTTCTTTAAAGGGACACTAGCGGCAAATGTTAAGCGATTCACATTTTTAAAAGGCCATTACAGAAACTTAGCATTGCTTGTGTTATGCTTAATTGGCAAACGTTGCATTTCGAGGGCTGGCAAACTCCTAATGTACTCCAAACCACCTCAGCAGAAGTGGGAACTTATGCCATCAACGCTCTTTACTGTTCAACAAGTGGCGTAATAATTTCATGCCTAAAGCAAGCCGAAGGCACAAAGGCAGAGGCAAAATGTAAGCTGAAAACAATAAGGTGTGGTGCCTTTTTTTAACTGACTTGCATTTGCAAAGCTGCAAGTGTACGAAGCACTACACTTTAATGAAGCAAACAAAATATGTGCAATGGAAATAAACCAACAAATGAAAAAAGTAAATACGGTGATATCCACTCCTTTACAAAAAAAGTGCAGTTACACCTTCTGCCAGGAGTAATCGTGGTTCACGTAAGGAAGAGAAAGAATTTAAAATAGGGATGAAAAGAAAATTGCAGGAGAACAAAATCGAAAAAAAAAAAAAAAAGCAGCATTAGACAGTCCATTTTCTGCAACTGTCAGCGGCAATGACATTAGAATTTTTCAAAACTGCTAAAAATAATCACACGATAGGCTTGTTCAGATTTGCCTGCACTCCGTAAACCGGTTCACAAAGTGCTACAGCTAGCCATCAACTTCAGCAATCTAGCATAACACCCCCTTGCATGATGACATTTGTTTCAAAAGGTGCAGGACTCGTTCACCCATTTTTTGACAACCTCCATATTGACAGCCTCAAAGGTGTAAAACAGCACCACAGCAGAAGGTGAAGCACATGAGTAAGCATGGTTGAAACACAGCTTATACACAGCCACTGCAGTTTGATGCTAAGATGTTTTTTACACTGCACATGTACAGTAACAACGTGTGCATCTGGCAAAGACCACAAATGTTACATTGATGCTCATGAAACTAATGCACTAACAAGTCCCTTGCTTTTGTTTTTACTGCCACCTAGTGCAGAGAAGTGTGGCGAAATTGATCATGCTCACTAGCAAATCTAAAGTTCTGAGCAACAAGAAAAGGAACCAATGCACCACTGTTTAAGAAATAATCACAACTGATGTGCGGATACAAGCTTAACATATTAATTTGAAAGAGGTGCCTTTCCACTTGAACGTTTAGTGTTCAGAACATCTTTGATCATGGCAACTACAGGTGGCATAAGGAGGGTAATTTCTGTGTTCCTCTCCATATTGCTCACGACTGTACGTGAGGCTTGGATGTGGTCCTGTGCCTTCATCTGCTCATCTGTAAGAGTTAATTGTTAACTACAGAGCAGTGGAACTGAGCATGTATGAACTCATTCAGAATTGTTGAAATCTGGGCTTGTTGGTAAGACACACCACGCAAAACAGCGCCTAATAAACCCAAACTGATAGGAATTCTGAGAAAATATTTTGCTTGAACCCCCATGATAGCATATGCACCTGTTTATTACTTTCTCTGATTTCTTCTACCAAACTGCTCAGAAGAATCATATATTCAGTTCTGGGCTTGTGAAGCTTATGCTGAATGCAGGCACTAGCCATGCATTTTGTCATAATATATGCATCGTTTTGGAGTGTAGTGTGCTGCCTACACCGCTGAAATTATAATGTACAATTTGTGAACCTCTCGTGCACCATCACAAAATTGCTTCACAGTGGTGCGGGCGAATCGAACGGAGACAACACTCGCGTCATCATTAGCGCCTTCGCTTTTAAAGTCGGAACAGCGGTCAACACTAGCGGCAAGAAGCAATGGACAGGCATTCTTTGCTGTTTTCCTGAAACACGACTAACCGCTGAAGCACGATTTTCCACTGCTGTTCGACTCACTACCCAATCATGGCTCGTGAAGACGGCGTGTAACACAGTCTGCAGGAAGTGGAAGCGAAAGTACTCACATAGCGCGATGTCCTGCTCTAGTTTGTAGGCTACTTGCTCGGCCTTCTCTCTCCTCTGAAAGGCAACAACAACCATCACACTTTCGCTTTCGCACCGGCAAAATGATGCGCTCGTGGATGTTCGTCGGAAAAACGACCCCATCGTTCACGTACTGCGTGCTCACCTTACGTTCGATCCGTTCTTCTCTGGTCTCCACGCGCGTCGGAGGCGGCGTGTCCTTGGGGTCCTGGAACACAAACGCATCGGTACGATAGTAAATGAGCCCATGTCGCCCAGATGCGGAACCTGGACTGCGGAGAAGCAATTCGCGAAGCTCTAGCACTGGTTAACGGATCTTTCTGATGCCGCTACTCCGCGATCACAAGAATAGGGGCGTAGAAACGCTTAAGTTTTTAAGTAAGCAACCTGGAACAGAGTGCAAATTGTAGCAGTAGGCTTAGCGGTAGCGCACTTGCGGCGCAATATGCGGCAGGCAGGCCGCGCGCCGAACATTTCGGGCGAGACGGTGGCCACATCGATGTACAGAAGGACAGCGTGCTCTTGCCGAGAACAAGGTAGGTCCTCACCTCGAATAAATTCAAGTACTGCGAGACGCCGGTATACGTCCCTTGGGTCTTTTCATGGGGCAGTTTGTCCGTCGGTGGCAAGTACGGGATGGGGTCTCGAGGAGCGAAAAGCGCCAAGAGATTCGGCGGAAGGTACTGGGTCATAGTGGCGGCTGTTGCGCGTTAGGACGCGGAGACAATCTACAATGATTTTTTTTCGTTCCTTCACGGCCACTGATCGCGACGCATCGCGTAAACACAGCAATCCAAAGAATCGTGCGCTGAAAGTAGTCCGGCAATCACGCTTGCCGCGTGTCACTGCGTTGGGTCCACCTAGGCCTCCGCATCAGTAAATAGTGCATCAGGCATCAGCCTGCAGTGTGCCAACCCAGCTCATCGTTTCTTCATTTATTAAAAAGACGGATGAAAATCAGCATTATAAAAATTTCAATATAATATTTGGAAGCGTAATGGTTGAGTAATGGTGAAAACGTTGCTGCTTGCCGTTAGAAGCCGTCACCGTCTGTTCTGCTTTGATGATGGTGATAGATAATGCCTGCGTAATTCATGCTTTCGGGCATTTGACAACGCGACTATTGCATACTTCAAACATTAGTAACTTCTTAGATAGGTCAACGTGCTTTAATAGGTGATGTTAGGAACAACGTCGCGTCGCAACGTTAAGGCCTCCGTGATCGGCCTTAATTGTACTCAGGGATGCCATCGCTTTTCGCCAATGGGGTCTCCGCAATGCTGCTGATTAATAACCTTGTGCTGTAACTAAACGCATACTGCACATATTAGCGTGACACGTATTTTGCCATACCTTCTCAGAGAGAAAGAGTGATATGTTGACAAATAACGACGGCTTCGTCGTGTACCAAAAAGCATGGCTTCCGAGACAATTTCATCGCTGTCGGCCAGCCTTTCGCGTCATAAAAAATGCTAAAGCAATGACCACCTGAGAAATATGCAAGCAGCGTCAGCTTGCCGCCATGCAGGTCACCGCAAGAAAAAAAAAGATTAACTCACCAGACCTTGCATGAAGCTGCCGTCCGCAACTATAAAACCGTTCTCGTCCACTACTCGTATCAATCAATCAATCAATCAATCAATCAATCAATCAATCAATCAATTAACATTTATTTTCACCATAAACATTACAAAATGTTACAGCGAAAAGTAAGAGGACAGAGAAAAAAAGTTGCTTCCACGCAGCTTGACTAGGCTCTGGCCACGCTTTCAGCAACAGTGACAGAGTAATTCCTATATACAAACATGAGGTATGGTTCTAGAGTTCACATTTTTCAGTAAATACACATGCATACAATACATAATACCATAAAAACAAAACATATGACTTTTTACGAAATGTCTATTTAAACACAAATCAGAGTTTCCATGAAAATTACACAAACAGATCAAGTAATCTTTTGTTAGCAATCGTGAGAACGTCGACGTCTTTCTGTCTCGCTCATTTAGTGCTGTTGCCGTAGCATACTGTATTCAAGCTTTTCGTTTGCCATAATGTGGACGTGAGAAGGGAACAATGTACGGTGCGTGGTATCTGAAAGGATAAGAATTTGTAGTTTTTGCTAAGATTTGCAAGCTTTTGAAAGAGTTCCGATTTACTTAATGGGACATTTTTGTAGGCTCTCAATAGTTCATATTTGGATACCTTCGTAACCTTCGTAACCTGCATAACTTTGTGTTTATGAAAGAGAAGTGCCGTGTATTTCCCGATCCAGACATACTCTATTGATCGAACTGCTTTTTTCTGAACAAGTAGTAGTTTTTGTAAGTTCGAAGCAGTTGTGTTGCCCCGTATTAATATGCAGTAATATAAATAAGAGTTCGGAAGTGCAATATCTAACGTCATTTTAATGTTTACAGGAAATGTGTGACACTTCCGGCATAATACACCGGCTGTTTTACTTAATTTCGGTAATAAGTATTTTACATGTTCATTCCAGGACTTGTTTTCTGAAAAAATTACACCTAAAATTTTAATAGAATTTTCTATATTAATCATAAATCGTCCGCGCATTAAATGGACATCTTTCGATCATGTCTAAGAACCCTGGTGTACGAAACAACACGCATTTGGTTTTTGACTCATTGAGAATTAGCCTGTTGTGCTGGCACCACACTTGCAAGTTATAACAGAGCGAACTTCCCTTTTGTGTTATTTCCAGCAATGTCTCTTCCCTCAGTGAAAACCGAGCAATCATCAGCGTATATAATATACCTGCAATCGTCATACACTTTTACAATGTCATTAATGTAAAAAAGAGAATCGGTCCCGATGTACTGCCCTGGGGAACTCCAAGTTCAATCGCCCTAAGTTGGGATTTGTGCTTATTGAGTTATACGTACTGACGACGTGCGCCTAAAAGTAAGATTTAATAAGTTGTAGAGTTGTTCCACGGAAGCCATAATGCTGTAACTTTTCAAATAATATTGGATGGTTTACTCTATCGAGAGCTTTGCTAAAATCTAAGAATATATCTAATGTCAGTAGTTCGTTCTTAAAATTCTTTAAGAGCGCTGTCTAAGTACTGCGTCCTTTTCTGAAACCAAACTGGTAATTTATAAAGAGTTTATATTTTCTGGTGAATTTTTCAATTCGATAATTAATCAGCTTTCTGAATTCCTTTGAGAAAACAGGTAGGATTGACACTGGACGTTAATTACGTAGATTATTTTTATCTCCATTCTTATAAATTATGCAAACTCTTTCTACTTGCATGTTGTTTGGAAAAAGACCAGGCGAGAGGGAGACGTTACATATGTGTGTGAGTACATAGGCGCTACCAAATCTATGACGTATTTGACTGGCTGTATTTCCAAACCATCCACATCGCGAACGCGGCTACTTTTCAGTTTCTGATACACTGCCGTTACTTCAGGGATAGATGTAGGCTGCAGGCACATTGTGCGGGGTAGCTTCGACATGCTATTAGCATCTTCAGGGCAGCACGTACAATGGCCGATTTCTACGATCTCACGGAAAAGGTTAGCTAATTCGGTCCCTCTAATCCGTTTATCATTAATTACTAGGTTGTCAGTCACGGCATTCCCGATGTTCTTGTTTAATACCTCGTTTATTTTCTTCCATACCCGGAGGCAATTATTGTCAAATACAGGCCTGTAATATTCGTTTTTCAATTTCTATATATCCTTACTTAACTAATTTCGAAACGTTTTACATTCTTTTAATCTTTCTGTGCTACGCGATTTAAGGAAATTCTCAAATAGTTTCTTCTTATATTTAATAAGCTTGATACGTTTCCGGGTAATCCATGGTTTCTGCACCTTTTCTTGCTTACTGTACGTGCGTAATGGAAATGTCTCAATGCAAAGTTCCTTGAAGATTCTTAGAAATGAGTCGTAGGAGTTTGTGTTTTCGAAGGTAAATATTTCCGTCCAGCCTGTTTGAGCGATCTTTTTCCGAAAAGCTTCTATTGTACCAGGCGATATTTTCCGGTATACTATTTCAGGCCATTCCATTTGTGCCAATGCATTGTTGCGCTGAAGAATGCAAAAT
Source organism: Hyalomma asiaticum (assembly GCA_013339685.2). Classification (NCBI taxonomy): domain Eukaryota; kingdom Metazoa; phylum Arthropoda; class Arachnida; order Ixodida; family Ixodidae; genus Hyalomma; species Hyalomma asiaticum. The sequence goes on along the minus strand of CM023483.1, from coordinate 128,883,538 downwards.
ATGGGTAGGTGGCCACTGATATGTCACTGTTTATAACACCAGATAGAATCTTATGGCTATTTAAGTTAGCAATGAAGAGGATGGGCAGTTGAAAGTGTATGTGTCGCATAGATTTAGGCGTATATTTTCTTGTGCCTCTTCTTTTTGCTTATGGTGCTTATGCGTTTAGTTTTCTCGAGGCTGATCATATACAGTGGACTTCAAACTTAGAGTGAATATCAATTTCTTAATTTTATCAGAACTTTCTTTTGAATCCCTTCTAATGTCTCTTAAACTCACGAATAAAATGTGTCGCAAATAAGACATTTTGCTTATTTGTATGTGTGTGTACATGTGTTCGAAAGATACGTTTCGGGCATTAACATGCGAGTGCATTGACCATTTATGTCTGTTTCATGCTATCGTCATAACCACAAAGCGTGAACATAACAAAATTCATTTCCCTAGCTCGCAATACATACATGCATACTAGGTACAAAATAAAGCTATTGTTACTCCCATAATTAACTAGATTTTCTTGCTTTTTGCCTTGAGCCAGAAGCCTCGGCAAAACAAATTTAAGTGCGTGCATGATAGCCAAGAAAAAAGGCGGGGAAAATATAGGATCAGCCAATAAAGAACGCTGGCACGAAATGCTTCCTCATCCAACGATGAATGGAACAGCCATAAACAAAGGCTGGAAAAACGGTTCGAGCTTCCATTGTTTATACAAGCTTACGAATATTGAAAATACAAACGATGGACAATGTTGGCCAAAGCCATTCTTTCCCAATTTTTCCAACGTTATACGACTGGTACCCAACATTGGACTAATCTAGTCTAAAGTGTAGCATGGACCACGAAATCCAATGTAGTTCCAATATTGGATCCAATGTTTTCCAACGTTGCACGAAGGTCTGTCCAATGTTGTTGTGCGGCCTAGGGTAATGCCCGTCGGTGTTGTTGTAACGTACTGAAAACCATTACTTCCTAGCACATAAAAAAATTCATTCGCCACATTCGAGCTCTTTTGATCATCAATATTCATGCCAACACCTATTGTTATTAGCCATCTATTTTCATTGCCACACGTAAGCAAGGAATCAAGAAACTCTAAATACACCAAGATATTTCCACTTGGTGATCTGTAACAGCGCAGTAAACACGTTGTTATTTTTCTTTATACATAGATTTTTTTTGTTGTTTTTGTGGGGTTTTATGTCCCAAAACCAGTTCTGTGGGGTTTTACGTCCCAAAACCAGGGCTTCGGAAATTTCGACCACCTGGGGCTCTTTAACGTGCACTGACATCGCACAGCATACGGGCCTTAACATTTTCCCTCCATCGAAATGCAGCCGCCGCGGTTGGGATTCGATCCCGCAACCCTCGGATCAGCAGCCGAGTACCATAGCTACTAGACCACCGTGGCGGGGCCTTTATACATAGCCTTCGATATCACTTTTTACAGTGCTAAATTCATGTAGCATTTCAAAACACGGTACGGCAACTTGAATTGAGACACTGCCTTTTCGGCGATGTTTTCGATTTAAAAAGAAGTGGTGATAACATGGTAAAATAAGGTGATCCGAGTTTTCACCATACCAAGTTTCTGTGAATATGAGGGCGTAAAATATAATATTGTGCAATTCTAACAGGGTGCTTGCACTGAATAGATCTAGCTTTCAGGTGAAAAAGTTTAAAAAGTTTGTCTCGGTTCCCACGTATGATGCGTGTATGTCACGAGGTAGCCCGCAAACAGCAACCATGTTCTCACGTGAGGGTCACCCGTATGTTCATGCCAGGTATTTTGCAGTTTTATCTATTCGCATTAATTTTGTCCAGATCGCTCTCGCGTTTTATTGCCGCGACGGCGCCGTCGTGGCAATAAAAATAAGTGTGTTCGATTCAGGCATGATGCACTGCACCTCTTGCACCGGTTCATGATGCACGGCACCACAGTCCTCGATTCGCTGGTGCGCTAAACCGCTGTCCACGATTGCAGCGCTGTGCCGGGGTGGTGCTGCCACGGTGCAGTGAACTGCTGCACCTCTTCTCTTAGTGGTTGCGCCGCCACCTACTATACTGGCGGTGCAGCTCGAAAACAAATGACGCGTTGAGCCGCCGGTTAAACCGCTGTCACTGCTGTTGTTGAGCATGCTGCTGTTTGTGGAAGTAGACGGTGTGCAACACTAGGGACCCGTGCACCCTAGCGGAAAAACACGCGCGGCGAGCCGCCGGCGGAGAAACACTTCGGCGGCGACACTGCTCGCGGCGAACCGCGGCCGCAGCCCCTCGAAATCCCGCCTCCTTCGGGCGAAAGAGCGCGGGAGGCAAGCGAGCCACCGCACGGGTACGAAACGACCCTCCGGGAGGGTCCGCATGACTCCGCGATGGAGCGCGTACGTCACGGGCGGGGACGCTCTGACTGGTCTCCTCCCGGCGGCACGCGGCGCGCCGCGAGAAATCGCGCACGGAGCGATCGTGTCGCGGCACGAGAATCCTGCCGCGCGGCAGCCTCGGAGGCTCGCGTTTTGCTGCCGCCAGCGCGCCGCGCGCGTTTTTCCGCTAGTTTGCACGGGCCTTAATACCAGTAGTGGACGTGAACGGTGCGTGGAGCTTCATGAAACGGCCGGTGAGTTTTAATCATTTGCGTTTTCTTGCGGCGAACTGCACGGTGGTAAGCTGACGTTGCTTACCACCAGAAGGTGATTAGACGAGGATTACCACCAGACGGCTTAGCAAGCGGTGATTGCTTTCGCTTTTTTTGTGACGCGAAAGGCTTGCCTACAGCGATGAAACTAGCGCGCACAGCAGACGACACGCCTTGCGAGAGCACAGACTATACCCACGCCCACGATTGAAAAACAGAAACGTAAGTGACGGCGCTGCAGGCGCCATGCTGAGCGGATCGACACGAGCGGTACGACCGGATCGACACGTTGTGTGGTGCGTGTGGAGAGAAGGAAACGGCTGAACACTTGATACTTTTCTGTGAAGGACTTCACCCGCTAGTCCAAGGCAATGAGGCAGAATTCTTTAAAGCACTGGGATTTAGGGATAGCGAAGGCAGAATAGACGTTAAGAGGGTAGAAATGACCAAGAGGACGTTGTCGGATTTGTGGTTAAAATCAAGGCAGGAGTGAAAGTTAGCTCTTGACCACATGTATAATACGAGACATTACGGCTAGGGGGCGTAAGCCGCCGCCCGATATAAAGGGTGCAGCCTGACATATCCATCCATCCATCCATCCAACCTCCTGCACCCGCACCATCTGCACCACGTTTGCACCTCAGCAGCACCATCTGAACTTTTGGAGCACCGGTTCTCTGCACCACGCCGGAATCGAACACACCTAAAGGTAGTCGGTGTTGCGCACCGTCTAAATCCACGAACAACGCTATGCTCAGCAACAGCGGTTCAACGCGTCGTCTGCTTTCAACCTGCACGGCGCTGGCCCAGCTCCGGCACCGTGCAGTAATCGAGGACCGCGGCTCTGAGCACCAGCGAATCCAGGACTGCAGTGCCGTGCGCAGTGAACCGGTGCAGGAAGTGCCGTGCACCATGCGTGCATCGAACACACCTATGTCTACACCTTGAAAGCATGGCCGTGTGTGCACGTTCGCATAACTTTTAAATGTGGTGTAATGATGCTAAAATACCTATTTCGGCACACAGGCGTAGCACAGGCCGTGCTACGCCTGCGCTTGAAAAATCACCGCTAAAAGACCTAAACAGGTATAACGTCTGCCGAGGGATCGCATTAACAAATGTAATGTTATGTGGCAGAATAATAATACGCCCCTACACGCCGCGGAATGTGGATTGCATAACGAGTTCGAGAAATCATTTGAAAGAACACAAGGGTGCATGCTTCGTAGCTCTGCAAGCATTACCGAGGAATCATCGGCATCATTATGAAACAGTCTTCGACTTTTCCGTCATCATTATTACGAAGCAGTTTTGTCGTATCGTGCCATGCTCACGCCGCGGCAGGCGACGTGCGCAGTCCCGACAGCAACCTGACCTGGCTCTTCGATATACCTGATGGCGGATGGCGATATACCTGAAGGTGCGGACAGCTGCTGAAGAAGCGAATCGCAGAGATACGTGCGCGGCTGCAGCAAGGCAACGTCGGGCACAACAGACAGCTGTGCGGAGAGAAGCCCAAACCGCAGCTCGCCGTCGACGCCGGGCCGAGAGTTCGGTTCGTTCTCGGGAAAACGACGCCAAGAGACTCTAGGACGCCAAGAGACTCTAGGAGACTCTAGGAGACTCTGTGTAACTGCACTTGATGTGCAGTTATACAGATTTGCACGCTACAATACCGGAGTAATTATGGCGTATTGGGTACTTCCTTACTTGGCGAAATGATAAAAGTTATGGAGCAGGGATACCCACCACCTCTACTTGCTCTAGTCCCCAAGCGTTTAAAATGGCCTCTAAGAAGGTCGCTCCTCCAGCTTACTCTGTCACTGTCCTGCGGTTCTGCGCAGGCCTGGCTATTTTCGTTCGTGGAACAATCGCACTGAAGTTAATTCACGAATGGAAGTGCACATTTGCAAAACGCGAACTTTTATTTCGAAACAAAAAAGAAGACAGAGAGAGAGAGAGAGAGAGAGAGAGAGAGAGCAATGCATGTGTCTCGTCAGTCTACGCCCGTTTAATTATTCAAGTGGGCGTAAAACGACTCGCCGCAGATACAGCATTAAAAAAAGAACCTTGAAGTGACTGAGTGCTGCTGAATGAACGACTGCATGTCCTTCATCATCAGCGCGAAAACAATGCAATACACAAGGAAACAAGGACACAGGGCGACAGGGGAGTAGCCAATGGGGGTATATTTTGCCGTTCAGGAAATGATATCGCCACGGGGATAAGAATAACGAAAGCAGCTGCTTTCGTTAATCTATCTATCTATCTATCTATCTATCTATCTATCTATCTATCTATCTATCTATCTATCTATCTATCTATCTATCAAGCCGCCTACGACTCGGTGCACTCCTGGTCGTCTTGTTCACTTGGTATACACAAGAATTGACACGGTACATGGTACACGGTACATGGTGACATGGTAATTGACAAATGTACGACGAACATGAATAACTGACCTTTGCATCGCTAAAGTGGTACACTCCTCATCTACGTCATGATACTGCAGTCTCTTGTGGCTCGTACCAGTAGTGCCACAGGTGTGAGAATCCTATAGAACACACGTCAGCCAATTACCAAGTAAAATAGGCATAGGAAACGCCGTGACAGCGGTAAATACATATGAAACGCTGTGACTGCGGGTATCGAACCCGCAACTTTGAGCAGCGCCTCGAGTTTTCTGCACGTCGCCCTGGTTCACGGCCTCCAGGATCGACCCACACTTCTGTGTTCGCGGTTGACACGCGATGGCCGGCTCTAAGAGCCCTGCCCTTAAAACAAGAAAGGAACACTAGTTATTCCAGACTGAGATTGAAATGTAGACATAACAAGCACACAGACACACATGCAACCTACCAAGCTTTAGGGTGGTTTCGAACGCGGGCTCCCGAGGTGCCAAGCAAGCACACTACCACTAGGCTACGGCTGTTTCTCCCGCTCGGCATATGTAGTAAATAAACCTATTGCACCAGCATTTATAAAGATTGTGCTTTCATAACGTCAATCGCGCTTCCAATGCGTAATAGGCACTGTCATAGCTAATGGTCTGCAACTATTCGCTCTGCTTTTTTTGCAACTTTGCTTGATCACGTAGGAATACAACGAACGACGCTTACGATAGCACATCAACGCACCGCACAGCGCATTTTTCTCCGACAAAAAAAAAAAAACAAAAACAGATGTCTGTGCTCTGGACTAATGTGAACGCCAACGTTACGCCGTACCGTGAGCTGCAGACCGTTCAGTCGCCACGGTGTTGTCGACGCCCCTGGTTAGCCCAGGTTAAAGGCCAACTCCGGCGATTTTTCATTGTCGAGCTGATCTCAATCGAGTTTTCAGTATATGTTCTCCTCGGTGCTGCAGTAATTTGTGCCAAGCCAGGCGGTTGCAAGTCATTTAGTTTTCCTGAATATCAATTTAAAATTTTTTTAGCGGATTTCCGAGTGAGCCACCCTGTGTTCTTGACGTCATTACCTGCAACGCTGCCTACGCTGCCATTTTGAGACGTGGCTAAATGTCAAACAATTCGACATAGGAAATTTTCTCGTGGTCAGCTTCGCGTGGCGCCGATTCGGACAATGTGTGGGATTCGCAGGATTTCTTTTTTAAAAGCAGGGCGCTTTCTTTGCGCACGAGGAGCTCAAAGATTGTACGGTAACGCCAAGGCCACCGAAAGCTTTCCCAGCGTATACCCCGAAAGTGTTCTTATCGTCGAAGTTCGCTTCTCATACTGTCCCTACTGTGGAGCGCAGCCCACAGTATATCACTTCACGTGGGAATGCCCATGTCCACCGGGCTGTTCCCCTATCCCATCACCATCACATATGTCCCTCCTGGGAGACTGCGCTGACCAGCTCAGCGCCGCAGGAGCAGCGTCGGCTGATCCAGCGAGCACGCGGAGTGGCGCGAGCCAATGATGATGATGATTGTGGTTCGGTTAGGAAAGGACGCTAATTTCTGCAGCCCATGTAGGGAGCACGGCTAAGCGTCCGTGGGGGTGGGGGAAAGGGAGTGAAAGAGATAGAGAGGAGAGAAAGGCCGTAGTGGAGGGCTCCGGAAATTTAGACCACCTGGGGTTCTTTAACGTGCACTGACAACGCACAGTACACGGGCCTCTGGCATTTTCGCCTCCATCGAAAATGCGACCGCCGCGGCCGGGATCGAACAGCCAATGGGGCCCTGAACTAAGGGCTCCACCCTACGAGGAAGATCCCTCATTTCGTTTAAATAAGTGTTTTCTCTCTCTCTCTCTCTCTCGCTCCAAAATGATGTGAAATATAAGGATGTCAGCGCCTGAAATTCGTAAAGGGCGACATCAGTCATAAAGTATAATAAGTTGTGGGAGATGGCCGCGTCCCGGCCCGCAGTCCAGGGCTGCTACGCCCAGCTACGTACTGCCAGCGTCCCGGACGGCCGATCCCCGGCCCCGGGCTAGCACTAGCGCGCGCAGCTCTGTCACACCATCGTCGTTTCCTGGAATCTTTCCAACGGCCTTCTGGCGGCGATCCCCATAAAGTTCAGAGGTAATTTAGCGGGATTTTGATATACTGAAAAAAAAAATAATTTGGATTTCTGTCGTAAATAGCGTCCATATCTCACAGTAATATAGGTCACCAAGTAGAATTTTGCCATCTCCAACGATTTTGAGAAAACAACAAAAAAATATATCGATAAACACATCAAGAAAATACAATGTAGGGGGGAACAACGCAGCTTGACCGCCTAGCCGCGGCGGTCTATCGAATCCCGCCATCGACGGCTGTATTTCGATGGAGGCGAAATGCTGGAGAGCCGTGTTCTGTGCGATCTCCCTGCACAGAACCCTAGGTGGTCGAAGTTTCCGGAGCCCTCCACGAGGGTGTCTTTCTAAATCATATTGTGATTTTGGGACAGAAACCACTCAAATCAACGGAGTTCGTCTGGCGGGAGCTAGCATCTGCGTAACTAAAAAAATAAAAATAAAACAAAATGATAAGAATGCCGTATATGACGTTGCGCTCACCGCCGCTTTGACATCAAGCATGATGCTCTGCGGCATCGAAACTTCACAATGGTATAAACGTTCCATTTTATTCCGACCTTTTGTTAATTCAACCACTGTTGCATAGCCGCAGCGTTTTTCTGATTATTTTAGAACAATAATTACCGACACGGTGGCAGGCTAAGGTCACCTGTTGCTCTGGTATTTCAATGAGAGAGGGCGACATCTTTCCAGCTCCGCTTTTTCGACGCCGTATTTAATATCTGACAGCGACTTGTACCTTAGGTAGGTCGACGGGTGATCTCTATAACGAAACGATTGAAACGGTCTACGCGCACATCAACCCGGTCGACGCACCTGTACAAGTTTTACTTACGTGAGGGAATTTTAGCTAGCAACAGCTGCAGGACGTTGTCCTCTGTTACCCTGACCTGTTTTCGACAGATAAATTTAAAGCGCACTATTCCCGGGCAACCTTGGGGCCCGTGCTATGGGAGTGCTCGAGTCTCAATGGCGCGATAAGCAGCACAGTCGAGGAGGCAGTCTCGAGCCGCAGGGCGCGCTGGGAGGCGGTTCTGCTCAGCTCCGCATTAGAACAACAACTCTGGGAAGCAGGCACGTAGCCAGGATTTTTTTTCGGGGGGGGGGCCCAAGGCCTAATTGCTAGCAAAAAAAGTCTTAACAAAAAGGAAAGTTGCCTGAGAATATAGAAGGCGCTTAATTATTATTATTATTATTATTATTATTATTATTATTATTATTATTATTATTATTATTATTATTATTATTATAACATAAAACATACAAGGACACAAAAGGAAAAAGGAATGATCAAGTTGGCAACTGCCACCGAGTGGACGAGAATGAGAACAGAGTGGAATGCAACACAAGAGGCGAGTCAATCAGAGATGGAAAGCAAGTTTTTTGACGCTGCAGTAAAGCTAGTGCGTGTGCACGAGAAGGAATACTTTCCGACCAAGCAATCTCTACGAAGAAGGACCATACAGAGTCAGTGACGGAAGGAGGAGTGACAAAAAAAAAAAGGAATGCAAAGGAATCAGGCGCCCACTTACGGATGTACGACAGAAACAAGATAATTGTCGGACGCTTTCTCTACCTAACTTCTCACACTCTGTCTCAACAGCAGGCGTGCGAGAAGAACGTGAGCCACTTTATGACAGCAATTCTTAAACAAAAAACGGATATATTCTGGAAAACAATTTTATTCAACCACAAAGAACCAACACACGGATGCGTTCATGACACAGAATATGCAGAACGCTAACATTCGTTCTAGGAAGCAATATTAAAGAATGGGATTGCGAATGGTTTTCCTATATAGTACAGGTCAATGCAAAAGAAAGAAAAAAAAACGAGTATGCATCTTGGCCGAAAAGAGTGGTTCGCGCTGCAATTTTCATGCGCCGTGATTTCTACATAAACGCAGTGATAACTTCCTTGATACTGACTTGCATCCGGTGAAAGGACATAAGAGCCGGGTCATTCAGCCTCTCTTCGGCTGTCCGCTTCCTCAAATATGTTTTTTGCTCTTTTCAGTGTCGAGAAGCTGCATTCTGCAGAAGCTGTATTCACTGGGAGAGTTGCCAATTTCTTGAGGAGTGTGCGAACTTTCGGGAAGAGGGCTTTCTCATGTAGGTAAAGCATCCATCGCAAAGCGGGGAACTTCCTCCTCTTGAATGACTTGCCATTTAGTTTGCCAGACTTCCCATTCACGTTTTAGCTTAAGGATATGCGCTGTTGTCATATCTCTGAGGTAAAAAATCGAAGGCCGGATGCACAGATTCAAATTTGCCCTTGGAGGCGTGATTTGGCTACGCATATTGCAAACTTAGCAGTGTTTTTCCGATGGTTTGCAAAGCACCGTTTGAGGGAAGCTTACAGGTCATCTCTCTATGGAATGAACGTGGCTCGCCTGTAGTAGTCTTCCGCAGAACTACAAGCGTAGTTTACCCTGTGTACTCTTTCCGCCACGCGGGCACCTGCCTCCGATACAGGCAGCGGTAAAAGGGTGGTTGGGTTCGCAGAGGTGCCAGCGGGGTCGAACAGGTTAATTGGTCCTCGAAGCCGCCGCTTTCCATACAAAAGTCCTCTGTTCTTAGCTTCCGCCGTCAGGTTGTGGAAAACCTCTGCGTCAGCGACAAATCAAACCCGTACGCGTGCGTGTTCCCACGCCGCGCAGCTATCAGCCAAACAAAACACCTGATTGCTCCTTAAGTTGCCGCTACTACGCGACTGTATAAATGACGCCCGCAATGTACCGCCTGCTATAGCTCTGCAGCGACAAAGACACCGCTCCTATCTTTAAGAAAAAGACATTTCTGCAGGTAGTCCCCCGGTGGAGTCAACGCTATCTTTTTCTGCATGTCCTGTCATTCTTTCCACTCTTCCTTGAAGCAATCCAACTACCGAGTGCCCTGGCCGTAGATGAGAATCCTCGTTTCGCGCAATATAGCCATGGTCGCTTTCGCTCCAGAAAACCCGACACAACCAACCAACAATCTTTCTAAACATAACTGATGCGACGAAGAAAAGTCGCACGAAGTACGGGAAGATAATGTCGTTTTCTCTGGTTTCGAAGCAGTATGGCAATGAGCCGTCCCTACCACGCACAAAGGGGGAGGCAGTTCTACACCTTACGAAACATCGCTAAACCACCACAACTACACTCGCTCACCCCCTTTGGCCACGCATCTCAATAACGTTTAACCCCGAAACGGATTCGTACTGGGGCCGGGAAGAAACGAGGCAACAGGCTTAATTAATGTAACAGAACATGGAATTTGATACATGAGCAAGATTCACATACACGAACAACAATTAGTATCTAACGTGATGATAATCGAACAAGACAATCATGGAGCGAAGTCGACTCATAATATAACACAGGAATATGGTTAACAGGCGTCAATGAGCAGCCGACAAAAGGGCGTAAAACAGTTCGCATATCAAAGATGGAACGTCTCAAGCGCGCTTGCTGTCGAAACGGAAGGAATGCTTATCTGAGTGGGCTGCATCGGCGCGTGAGTCTCGTCGCCGGCCTATGGACTGATGCTTGGGCAGGCGGGGCTCGGATGTCGTCTTGGAAGTCACCGTAGCCCGCGGATCATCTCCGATCATTGCTGCTCACATCGGGACCTCGCGGCGATGACCACAACATCATCTCGGCGGTTGGAGAACCGAAAGGCAAAACTTCCACGAGGGATCGCAAACGAAGATTACTTCTTCGACAGAATGTCACCGCATCTCTTCGCGTCTTTCGAATCTCCCCAATTCCGCCAATTCCGCGTCCTTGGCCCCCAGACGACTTTTCTCACCAGCCCCGCCTCACCGGGGCGTCTCTCCAATGGTTGCCTACGGCAACTTCGCCCGTAGAAAACGCACCAGTCCGACCCGCCGTGCGACTACTGTTTGAGGCCGGTCTCCATAGTACAATCTAGTATAAGCTCCTCTCCAAAAATATAGAAAGCAAAATATCAACATACACAAAACTCGACATTCGGAGAGGACGCCGGGCAGCCTAACCGGCGACACATGTACACAGATTAGCCACCACCGCTTCCATTCCGAAACACTCCAGGTGCAAGTGATATGACACAGTATGCTGTAAGTGCCCGGTGACAAGGCGCGCCTGTCGGCAGTCGCTCCTTTGTGGCCGGTCGAGTGCGCGCCCGAGATGCATTTCTAGAAGCTTACTGCATTGCATGGTGATCGAAACATGCCGGGGACGCTCCCTGGCCTTGTTCAAGCACTTATAAGCGGATTCCCTTTGGCGTCAGTACCCCGTCGTTTCCAAGGTCGCCGCCTAACGTTCACGCTCATTTGGGGCCACCGTGCAGACGTCGGCTCTGCTGTCAAAGCGCGGTTTCCGCAAACTCGCGGGCAAAGAAAACCCCAGCGACTCTCTGACCACCGTGGAAGCCGAAAGATAGGATTGAAAATGCCCGCTCCCTGCGTTTCTGCCTCTCGCCCAGCCGACGCCGCTCGGGCCGTCACAGCAACATTTTGTTCGCTCTGGTTATTTGGTTTTTAACAAGCTCGTCTCATATATATGAAAATGCCCTGCGTTCCACAGTTTTCTGTCTCTTTCGGCAATCACAAATCAGTAACTGTTTCTGATAATTGGTTTCAATTGGTATGACCGTTGTGTCAGGAAGATTGATACGGTGGTCGCTGTCCTGAGAATGTTCGGCTATTGGGTTGCGATCTCTTGCAAAATTGCAGAGGTCATTCCTGTGCTGTGGAAGTCTTTCTTTGAGGTCTTTCGTTTCGCCGATGTAGCTCACATCGCAGTCAGCGCAAAGATATTTGTATCAGTGCCTTGGGCTCTCTCCCTCGGTGGATAGGACATGTATTCGCAGGCTTGTGAGTCACTCGGATGCCTTCTTTTCTGAGAATGCTGGTGATGGTTTCGCTAACGCCTCGGACATATGGGAGCGTGTGGTGTTTCTGTTGTGGTGTTGATTCAGGAGCCGGACGCTGACTTTCTCGGAAAGCGTTGCTGCGCTTTTGGAATTGAAGTGCTTTCTGAATAAAACTTTTTTGGCAGCTGTTCTTGGTGAGTTCCTTGACTATCGTTTGTTTATCATTTGTTTAAATGCGCACAGCGCTACTTGTACTTGTTCCTTGGTCGCTGTCTTGGGAATGTTCGGACAGAACATCCCTGCTTTAATGTCTGACTGGACGAATTTCGGGGGGGGCCCGGGCCCCCCTGGGCCCCCCCTTGCCTACGTGCCTGCTGGGAAGTCTAGCGAGCCGAGGAAGCCACCCGAGTCCAAGGGCTCGCGGCCAATGCCTAGGCCGGGGTTCAAGCCCGCACCGCTTTATCATCGCGGGACATTTAAATAAAGTTGTTTGTCTGTCTGTCAAGCCATTTGCACGCTGTTCCACGCGTGCGCAACCTATGCAAGGCCGTAGCTAGCCAGGAAGCGCCAGCACCTTACGAAAGCAGATGGAGTTATTTCTTCATGTTTCTTTATCACCTTTGTTGTTGCTTTCTCCGTCTTTCGATACATCTTCTTTCTTCTCTCCGTGTCACCCTTCTTTCTTTATCCATTTATACGTTGCACTGTCTCCTCCTTTCCTTCATCCTCACCATCGCTTTCTTCCCACTGCCTATGCTATGCTATGCTAAGAACGGCTTGGCTCATGCCCACTTTCTGCGGCGCATACACTGTACTATGGAAGGCTGTTCCATGCCTTAACCTCTTTTCTCCCTTCCTTCCTCCTCACTGCCGCTCCCCAGCCCCCTTGCTATATACTATACCGTGCATGGCTATGTTAGGAGCCGTTGGCACATACCTGCTATCTGTGCTGCACACCCGCCTTACGGTAGTAGTGGGCTGAGGACATAAGCGCAAGAGAAGAAAGACGTGCCCGCGCAAACGACGCACAAGTGGCATTGCATGAAAGAATCACACGCGCACTGATGTCATGGTGATGACAGTTTTTGCTAACGCTTCACGATTTTTTTGAGGAGTTCACGAGCTACGCTGTTAAAAAAAAGTAATGTAGGCGGCCCCAATCCTTGACTTAGTGCATATCTTGCGATGTCTACAATTGAACCCTGGCCCTCAGTGTCTAGCGGCTGCACATCTGACCACGGCGGCGCTCAGCCCTGTGAAGCAGCGGAGGGTCACTGCATCCTCACAGGCCGCCACTGGAAACTAAATCTTGGGACGTTCAGCGCGTGATCGCTCGCGAGAGAAGCTGGAAGGTGTTAGCTAGAAGGAGTTAGATGGGACGTTGGCCTTAGCGAAGGTGGAAGAGCAGGTGAAGCTTACACAGTAATAAGCAACGGACATGTTCTCTAGAGGGTTGCCCGAAGAGAGAAAATGTGGCGTCTGGTTCCTAATTGACAGAGGTATAGCGGGGAACGTGAATGAATACCGCAGCAATTATGAAGGGGTAGCATGCGACGTCATAAAACTAAAGCGATATCAGCTCAAGATAATCCAGGGATACGCGTCAACAGCGAGCTACGACGACGAGCAGGCAGAGCAGTTCTGCGAGTATATCGAATTATTAATAAAAAGAGTACGGTCACAATACACAATAGTCATGGGGGATTCCCACGCAAGAATAGGAACAAAACAAAGTGGAGAACAGGCGAATGGCAACTACGGTGTCGGCCATACGTATAACCGTGGAGAGATGCTAGAACAGTTTGCCGAAAGAAACCGACTCCGAATAATGAATACGTTCTTTAAGAAGAGTAAGAAAAGGAAGTGGAGATAGAAAATCCCTAACGAGGAAACAAAAAAAGACGAAGTTGACTTGATAATGTGTGAGCAAACAGGCATAATTCAAGACACAGAAGTAGTAGGCAAGATAAAACGTAGCGATCACAGATTAGTACGGCCAAAGACTGTACACATCGTAAAGAAAACATGAACTAAATTACTTACTAGAAAAAAACACAAACCTAGAGGTAATCAGAACAAAAAAAAACCAAGAATTTAAAGTCGCACTAAAGAACAGATTCGACGCGTTACACGAAAGCGATGAAGATTTAGAAGAAATAAACAAAACCATAACGAAAGTGATCATCCAAACAACGACAGAAGTCGGAGGTAAAACAACAAAGCAAGATGTAAGCAAGTTGTCCTAATATACTAAAGACTAAAACGCCAGCAGATGAAAGTGACTTCGTCAAAAGATAAACAGAATTCGCAGAACTATCAAAGCTGATCAGTATAGCTAGGCACAGAGGTGTAAGGAACTTTAACGTGACGGAAATAGAAAAAGCAGTAGAGAAAGGTACCAGGATTAAATCGGTCAAAAAGGAACTGAAATTAGGAGAAAACAAATTGCATGCGCTGAAAGATAAACAAGGCCTTCAACGAACTAGTAAAGGTAGAGGAAGATTCCTATTCTGAACTGCACTGCTCTCAGGCAGTGCAGTTCAGAATAGGAATTCAGAATAGGAATACCTTCCCGGCCATTCATTTAGTGACCTGAAAGTAATAATACTGGAATCGGGCTTTCGGACGCACCACGACCGCGAGGTTCGTGAGTCCTACCTCATTTATAAGTTCAAAGCCGCTACCTCGGGCATTAATGAAAACACGGGTAAACTCACATGTTTCCCGAGTGTCTAGGGCATTGCCATTATGAGGAAGCCATTTCAAACAACTACAATACGTTATTTCACACAAAAGTTTTTTTTTTTTCATTTTATTTCCATTTTTCTTCCTTCATGGTTTATATATTTTTTCATTACAAGATATTTCGGCCGTTTGTTAATAAATCAGTATTTTCGGTTTTTTTGTTGTATATTTTTTTATTTATTTACTTATCTTTATTTTATTCTTTAATTTTTTAATCCTTTTTTGTCATTTATGCTGTGGTGATTGCCATTTTTACAATGTACAGTGGCTTTATAGTTCCGTTACATACAGGTAGTAGAATCCCTCGGGGTTGCAAGTGTTCCGCCTTGCTGTTAATTGATAGGCTACGGGGTCGCCTCGTGACTCGCCGCAGCCGACCACGTGTTCTGTCCAGGAAGACTTCATAGCCATTCCGTGTACAGAATACGCCTTTGTAGCCGCACTCTCTCCCCTTCCTGTACCCTTAAAAGGAGGGTGCTCGGCAACAGCTTTTTACTCTGATGAAGGCCGGTCCACCGGCCGCAACGTCAGTAAACTTATATTCTTTTTGTTAATCGTGTGAATCTCTTCTTTTGAAAATATTTATTCGGGCTCACGGATATCTTCTTTCTCAACTATATATATATATATATATATATATATATATATATATATATATATATACGTGCAAACCATGAGTAACACTTACAGAGATTGCACAGCCACACTGCTTCTACATGAGAGGAGCAGAAAAATTCCGATCAAGAGGCGGGTCAAACAAGGAGTCCCCGATATCCCCGATGTTATTCACTGCATGCCTAGAAGTGTTCAAACGTCTAGGTTGGGAATATCTTAAACTACTGAGAATATCTCAACGCTCTTTAGCAGCGACGGTGACGAACTACAAAAGATGATTGAGGATCTAAACCAGAAAAGTCTTAAAATGGCGCTAAATATGAACAGGCAAAGGTCTAAAATTATGCTCCAAAGTCTAGCTAAAGAACAAGAATTTAAAATTGGCGATGAACCCTTAGAATGTGTGAACGAAAACGTATATATGGGCCAGTTATTAACAGGATCGCCTACCCATGAAAAGGAAATCCTGCGTAGGATAAGACTGGGATGGAGTGCATTCGGGAGACATTCCCGAATCATGACTGGAAAATTACCACTGTCACTAAAGCGAAAAATATTCAATCTCTGCATTCTCCCAGTGTTAATGTACCGTGCAGAAACATGGAGGTTAACTAAAAATCTAGTGATGAAATTAAGGAGCATGCATAGTGCAAAGGAAAGAGAAATGATAGGTGTAACGATAAGAAATAAAGAAAAAGAAAACGAGCGGAATGGATCAGAGAAAAGACAGGAGTAGCCGATATTCTTATATCAATTAAAAGAAAAAACTGGACCTGGGCAGGGCATATCATGCGGAGGACAGATGACAGATGAACAGTAAGAGCGACGGAATGGATAGCAAGAGAAGTAAAACGCAACAGAGGCAGGCAAAAGGTCACATGGAGCGATGAAATCTAGAAGTTCGCGGGCATTGAAGTGCAACCAGCTCGCTCAGGATATAGGGAAAACGGGAAATTGTTGGGAGAGGCCTTCGTCCTACAGTGTACTTAAGACATGATGATGATGATACCTTACGGCACTCTCACAACGCAGAAGCACTGCGCTTTTCCATCCTACGCGGTTTTCTATAGCTGTTTGCATTAATTATACTGACGGCAAATTTCCTCGTTAGTAGAAAAAACCTATACTCTGATGTATATATCTGACACGCAACTTTCAAAGAGGCCATGCAACACTTTTTGGACAAAGCCAGAAAATGGTGTCGATCAGTCGTGAACACGTGAGCCAAATATTACACGCACCCGGGAATTCGCAATTTGTTTTCAAACACAGCCTGAAAGCGCCCGCTGTTGGACACATGACGTCACCGAGGGCACCGACTACTTCGCTTGACTTTTTTTTCCGTCGTTGTTTAGAAGAGTTCCCCACATTTCTTTAATTAGCTGAATTCCAAACAAACAAATCTTTGCTCAATAATAAAATCGGCGAATGCTATTTCTGCCCCAAGCGACTTAATCGGTGCCCCCAGCGACGTCATTCGTTGAAAGAAAAACGGGCGCTTTCTAGCCGAAGTGCATGTTGTAATATTGGGCTCACATGTGCACAGGAGCCTCATTGGTGCCGTTTTCTTTGTTAAAAAGCTCTTGCAGGGTGTCGTTAACGTGTTCTCTTGCGCACAATTTATATTTTGTGTTTTAATTTGGCGGCGCTGTTTCAAGATACAGGCGAAATGGAATTCATTCGCACTGCTGATCCGGGCGAGCAATTTCGTCTTTAGCCCCGCCATGGTGGTCTAGTGGCTATGGAAGTACTCGACTGCTGATCCGAGGGTCGCGGGATCGAATTCCGGCCGCGGCGGCTGCATTTAGATGGAGGCGAAATGTTGAGGCCCGTGTGCTGTGCGATGTCAGTGAATGTTAAAGAACCCCAGGTGATCGAAATTTCCGGGGCCCTCCACTACCGCGTCCCTCACAGTCAGAGCTGGTTTCGGGACGTAAAACACCAAAAATCAATCAAATCGATCAATTTGCTCTTTAGTATTAGGCACCTACGCTTTGATATCGTGCCACAAAATACCCTTAACTCGCCCTCTTTCGCGCAGTTTATATTTTCTTATATTTTAATTCTGTAAATCGTTTTGCAACGCGTTGTTGAGTGGGAGCTGAATGGGAGGTGCGGCGCAAGAAACAACAGCGCCTCTCAAAGGAAAAGAAAGAAGCATGTGCCACAGCAGTTTAAAGGCAACCTTTTGGAATCGACATGTTCGTCTCTCACGCAATGCTATAGATGCGATTGTCATACTTGGACTCGTGCCTCCTTTTATGGGGCAAGTAAATTTTCCACGATAGGGAAATTTGGTAGAGAGAAGGAAGGTGACCTTGTCGTGGTGAACTTGTTCTCAGTTCCCACCTTCTCCTCCTTCCTGCTTCTCTTTTTCCTATTGGAGCCGAGCTCCTCCAGCTAGCGTTGCTGCTGCGAAGAAGGATGGACGGAAGCCTTCCTGCTACCTGTCCGCCGTCGCGTTGTCGACTTGAAGGATGAAGACCAGCCTTTCACACAAACACAACGAGACTTTATATACCAGACAGACAGTACATGCACATTGACAGACAGTATAGCTTCGGTTGGTAGGGCACCGCGGTGGGACCGTCGCTCCAATTCGACAGAGCCGACCAGTGCATAGCACCTCTCCTGCGTTCTCAACCACCGCCCGGACTCGTACTAGATGTCCCCTCTAGTACTATCCGCGCCCGAGCCCCGGTTGGGAGGACCTTGGTGGAACGATCGCTTCCATTCGGCAGAGCCGACCCCAGTGCATAGCACTGCTCCTGCGACCGTAACCACCACCCGGACTCGTGCTAGATGTCCTCTCTAGCACTATCCACTCCGTCGTCGCCAACCTTCGGGCTACCCTCCAACCTTCTGCTTACCTTCAGCCTTCCAACCTCTGCTTCCAGTCTCTCCCTGCCAGAGAAAAGGGGCCACCTTATATACACTGGTTGCTCCGCCCCTGAATCCCTCACAGCCAATCACAAACGCCGAACTTCAGGCGCCTCACTAACAAAAGACCGCCCGCGAACAATAAAGTAGGTACGCTTGCTGCCGACAACCCGCGAACAATAACGTAGGTACGCTTGCTGCCCACCGCTCCGCGGGGGGGGGGGGGCGAGGGCGCCAAATCAGGTGTACAATACATCCCCACAATGGTCGCCTCCTACCCCACATGTTACCACGTGGCTGTGCCTCGGCGCCTACTTGACCGCACCGTATTCTCCGTCTCTTTCTGACGACCCTTACAGCGTCGGCGCCTACTTGACCTCCTCGACGCACCGTTTTCTCCGTCTCTTTCCGACGACCCTTACACGCCCTTCCTAAGATTAGCGTAGCGCTCTGATGCAGCTACGCTAATTGCATACAACAAAGGTTCGTCGGAACGGACATAAACCGCCGTGACCGGCGTTCACAAAAACAAAGAAACAAGGACCACAAACAAAAAAACTAACAGAACAAAAACCCACGCGGCACACAAACTTGACAACACATCAATTGACAACATATCAATGGCATAGCCATTACCAAACGGTCTGTCGCGTTGATGCAATGCACACTGCAATCACTCAGCAATGGCACACACAAACAAATAACAAAGACACTCCGAGTTCCTGCCGTCACTGACACAACAATCGCACAACATTGCGCTGACGCGCACACTCGGCCGTACATGAATCCGTTGAGCAATATCAATGTCCACATGCCACGAGTGTCCCCCGCGCGTCCAGTCCTCTCGTGCACCAAACCACCCTCGAAGAACCACTGCCGACTCCCTAGCACTGGTTAGGACCATAACACTACCAGGCAGTGTTACTGTTGAGATGCACGAACCCCAGAGGACTCACCACTTGAGACGATGTCGCTTGCTTCCCCGGAATCTTCCGAGATGCCGGTTCGCCCTCGTCGTCAAGCCTTGCCTGCGATGTTGGTGTAGTGTCCTCGTCGCCTCTCCTGGGCCGATGGCGTGGTCGTTCTTGGCCCCTGGCTTCTTTCCGGCGGGAGCTCGTTGTCTTGTCCGTCCCCGGGGGGGATTACTACCCGCAGTACGACGTCCTTCGAATGCAGAGCACTCACTGCCGTCGTTGTTGCGATCCTGTCGACTGCGCCAGTAAATTTTCCACGATAGGGAAATTTGGTAGAGAGAAGGAAGGTGACCTTGTCGTGGTGAACTTGTTCTCAGTTCCCACCTTCTCCTCCTTCCTGCTTCTCTTTTTCCTATTGGAGCCGAGCTCCTCCAGCTAGCGTTGCTGCTGCGAAGAAGGATGGACGGAAGCCTTCCTGCTACCTGTCCGCCGTCGCGTTGTCGACTTGAAGGATGAAGACCAGCCTTTCACACAAACACAACGAGAATTTATATACCAGACAGACAGTACATGCACATTGACAGACAGTAGCTTCGGTTGGTAGGACGTAGGTGGAGCCATCGGTTGGTAGGGCACCGCGGTGGGACCGTCGCTCCAATTCGGCAGAGCCGACCAGTGCATAGCACCTCTTCTGCGACCTCAACCACCGCCCGAACTCGTACTAGATGTCCCCTCTAGTACTATCCGCGCCCGAGCCCCGGTTGGGAGGACCTTGGTGGAACGATCGCTTCCATTCGGAAGAGCCGACCCCAGTGCATAGCACTGCTCCTGCGACTGTAACGACCACCCGGACTCGTGCTAGATGTCCTCTCTAGCACTATCCACTCCGTCGTCGCCAACCTTCGGGCTACCCTCCAACCGTCTGCTTACCTTCAGCCTTCCAACCTTCGCTTCCAAGCTTGCTTGCAGTCTCTCCCTGGCAGAGAAAAGGGGCCACCTTATATACACCGGTTGCTGCGCCCCTGAATCCCTCACAGCCAATCACAAACGCCGAACTTCAGGCGCCTCACTAACAAAAGACCGCCCGCGAACAATAAAGTAGGTATGCTTGCTGCCCACAACCCGCGAACAATAACGTAGGTAGTCTTGCTGCCCACCGCTCCGCGGGGGGGGGGGGAGGGGCGAGGGCGCCAAACCAGCTGTACAATACATCCCCACAATGGTCGCCTCCTCCCCCACATGTTCACCACGTGGCTGTGCCTCGGCGCGTACTTGACCGCACCGTATTCTCCGTCTCTTTCCGACGACCCTTACAGGGCAGTACGTCTGCAATGTCGATTATCATTTCCCACAGGGTACTTGTAGGAACGATGATGTCACCGGGTCGACTCGCTTTAAAAGGAACTGGCAGGCGACACTGATCCTTCACCTACACGTGTTGCACGTGTTACACGTGTTGCACTGGCACTTCGGTGACCCGGCGGCTTCCTCTGCCTGGCTGTTCTTTCTTTCTTTCTTTCTTTCTTTCTTTCTTTCTTTCTTTCTTTCTTTCTTTCTTTCTTTCTTTCTTTCTTTCTTTTCGCATGTTTCATGCCCGTAAATCCCTGCCACTGCGGGGGGTTAGCGATCTCTGCTGTTGGCAGTTTAGTGAAGCCCCGCCACGGTGGTCTAGTGGCTATGGTACGCGGCTGCTGATCCGAGGGTCGCGGGATCGAATCCCGGCTGCGGCGGCTGCATTTCGATGGAGGCGAAATGTTGAGGCCCGTGTCCTGTGCGATGTCAGTGCACGTTAAAGAACCCCAGGTGGTCGAAATTTCCGGAGACCTCCACTACGGCGTCTCTCATAATCAGAGCTGGTTTTGGGACGTTTAACCCCACAAATCAATCAATCAGCAGTTTAGGGAAAATGTCTAAAACGGCTGACACCTGCTTACTTTGCTTGAAGCTAATGAAGATGTCGTCGACGCACATGAAAACTTCGTGGACGGCAGTGTTTTGTAGCTCTGACAACAAGCGCTTGCCTGTAGACCACTCAGTACCGAAGCCAAGCAAGGGTCTATGTGCAGGCTCCTTTCTTCTGCAGAACTTTCCCACCGAATGCTATGAACGTTTACGGAATGTAAAACATCAGTATTTTCATCAAATTGTCAATGCAGGTGCCAGTAGTTTATCCGACAGCTCTGCCGAGCTGTGGGCGAGGCAGGGGGTAATATAAATCTCTGCGTCGATGAAAAATGTAGCAAGGTTAGTCTCCACGTGGTGTTGGAGGAATAGTGTCACCAGGAAAGGCTCGTCAGTGGTAAGATTATGCACAGCCTTTCTTAGGAGCAGCACGGCGTAGGGCTGCTACCTGTCTCGTTGAGAAATGGTGACACTTTGCGCATTTTTGCGCTTAAAGCACTTCATGGCTAAGGTCACGGTTTTTCTTTAAGATTTCCCGAAAATCATTCAAGCTTAGCCTTTCGCAACGGTTCACTGGCTCGTTTCTTATGGGGGGGGAGTGTGAAGTCGCCTTCTGGGTGGAAGTTCTCGAAAATAGCTTGCTCTCCTCTCGCTTTGTGGCTCCCGCTGTAAGAACAGCGAAACATATTTCTTTGTCTCCTAAAAGCAGGCGCAGGTTGCCTTCTCTGGGGGAAGTGACGACTTCTGCAGTCCTAGCTCCCAGAGTCACGGGAAGCCTTTTTGGGGACACCTTCAGCAATGAATCTCTCTTGGTCTTCGAAAACTGCGTTTGAGCGATGCTCCGGGCTAATGATAATGAGTGAGCCTTGTCAACCCTGTGAGCGCAACAACATTTCCGACGGCGACTTCAAGGCCTTGTCGGGAGCTCTTTGCTCTCAGATATAGTGAACCTTGTGGACGAAGGTTCTTGTCACGACCCCCCTCCCTAGGCAGTGAACTGCCAATTTGTTCTCCGGAAAATTTTCAGCTGCTCTCGCAGGCGCCTAGGGTGCCTGTCTGGAGGTACAGTGATGGCTACCCGCACTCCGAGACACTTTTGAACAAACCGCAAGTGCCTCCAAACTTCAGATCGCAGAATCCAACAAGTGCGAATCGAATGACTCTGGGAGAGCAACATTCCGCCGAATATAGGGCAAGTAGTACTTCAGGTGGAACTATAACGATTCTCGACGGTCAATCTTGGCGGTAAATCTAGTGCGCAGAGACAGGAAATATTCTGTTCAATAACACACGTTTCAATGCAAGTAATGTTGAAAGTCCAGCTGTGAGCCGGGGGTTCCATAGTTTCTGGCATGTTCAGCACATTGCAGCACGCATCGTTTGACAAGCGACTGGAATTGCATTCAGGTTCTGTCTCGCTCTGCTCTGGTTTCTAGCGTTAAATGTCTACTCGACGTTGGCGAAGGCAATCAGCGGCGTGAGCATATAGGAATAAGATAAACCCGTGATTCAGGCCGTAGAGCACAGCTGCAAAATTAGGGGAAATGCGAGGCGTGTCCTTACTACGTGTCACAACGTGACGGACAAACATTGTATGAGGCACAGGGACAGGACGTCACATGCGTGCAGCAGCTGCACTGTCTCTACGTAATAGAGCAGCTGCGATTGACCACAGTCCCAGCGTGCCCCGGATTTGCGCATGACCGTAAAGAGTGCGTGGATGTTACAACGCTGTGACGTACATCACGAAGCGGTCCAGGTATATATGGAGAGCGCAGAAAACACGTCGTCCCTTACAGCGGCGTCCACTAAGCAACATGTCAACTATGACCTACATATGCCTCCTGGCCGGGGTTCTCTGCGCAGCTACAATGGCGATTGGAGCTCAAGTTCCGGCGAGTAAGTACATGCGGGGAAAAAAATCCTCCCTCACGTGTGTTCTAAGCAACTGAAACTGTGGATCAGAACGGAAAAACTGCTGACGTGTGAGCTACGTGCACCTTGAAACCGTGAATGATGTCCTAAATATTGTATGCGTATAGATGCACTGATTTATTCATAGAAAACGCTTCGGTGCGTGACATTCATGGTCGTATGTCGGTAAATAATTGTTCTCTTTCTACAATCCGGCCGATCGCCAAACGCGATATTGCTTTTGAACACGATCACTTAGATCAGCGGACATCTGTTGCGCTTCTGAGAAGTCGCGACGAATGATCAAGAAATTATTCGCAATGCAACACCGTTTAGCCGTACAATTTACATAGCTACAAAAATTACGCAAGTAATGAATTTTTAACCGGTGAATTCGCAGGGATTAGACAGTAAGTCATAGTGGAACGATTTCTCAGGATAAAATATATGAGTTGAAGTATTAATTTTCGACGTGTGCAAAGAATCTAGTTGGCGGTCCAGTTACTTTTGTGGTTCAGTGATTGAAACGACTTTGTTAAATAACAGTGAAGCAGGAAAATTTCCAGGACAAGTCTGACCGCTTATATCTCAAAACTAATGCCGGTTATACAATATATCCTAAGCGAACTTCAGTCTTGAAAACTCACCCGCCAGGTTTAGCGAATTGCGATACGTGCAATGCAGAAATCCCTTAGAAACCGACTAAATGAATTTTACAAATTGACTCGTCCACTTTACTGTGCAAGTAGTAACCTCTTTACAAGCAGTGTGATTCGAGGGCCCAAATTGTGCGTTCACCGAAACATTTATGCATGCTGGCGTAGTAAAAATAAGCCTGTGACATTTCTTGCTGTGCAGTGAAGTCAGTAAACAGCGAGGTTAAACTGTGAAAAATGCAGATTGCTTGCTATTTTTTATTGCGGCGTTTTATTGCGCTATTAGCGCGCTTATTCGTAGGATGTATCCACTTTTCGTACAAGGCGCTTCGGATGCCTGTTCTGTGGCGTCTTTCCAAGCCGCTATTGATAAGGTTTCGATGTCCAAAACATTGTCATTTGCTGGCTATCAAAACTGCTACCACGGATTTTTTTGGAATGGTTATTGTACACTCTCAGCCCGCCAAATGAGGCCATATCACTCAAGAACTCGAATCGCACAGATATGTAGTTCTATTTATTTGTACTTTCCGCCCTTCTATATTTGTAACGCGCAGCATATTACAATTAGTAGAAAAAAGAACAGATACAAAATCTGTACTTTATATATATATATATAATCCAGTAAATGTGTCTGCGGATCCAGACGAATATGAGCAGTGAAGAAACGGACGAACGTGCAAGAACTTTTTACTTTCAACGTTTCGGCCGGTGGTCCGGCGTTCATCAGGAAATACAGTGCATATGAAAAATTGCTGTTTATATATCTGCATGACCATAAGAGGGGGCCCCCAAACGCACAACTATCGTATCATTGCTATCGCATGGACGACTGAACACTCGTGCATCGTGATTGCAGGATGACCGCATGAAAGCCAATCAACAGACAATGTTTGTAATAGAAAGTGAACTGTGCGCAATGACATACCGATTTTACAGGTAGGCACACGACGGGTACATACGCAAAGATTATACATGTATGGCAGAATTGAACGAATCCGGGATAACAGTGAATATCGCCGATTAACACAACGGCAGGAATAAAGCAACGAGAACCTATGTAAAGCATGAAAAAAATCAACAACGATGAATCTTATGTTGTAAACAAGAATGCGCTAAAGGAGCTAAAAGAACAGACGTAAAACAATAAAAGTCGTCATTCAGAAAATGGTGTCAAACAACGAAAAAACGATGTATAACAGAAAACAAGTGTAAAATATAAAAATATAAAACCTAGAAAAGGCATGTCACAAAATAAAACATGTAAAAAACTGGGATTGCGTCATACACAGAGTAATTTTACTGACGAACTATCAGTGATGTATCAGTTAAGGCTGTATCATCTGGCATAAATGAGAGCGCAGGAAAACTGACATTCCTGCCCGTGTAGCGGACTGCCACATCACTGAGTTCATCCGGAGTATAGTCGAAGGGCTATCGAATGAGCGCGTGACAAGTTTCGATGGGGTAACGGAAAAACCTGACGACCTATCGGGAAATGCCTTGTAACCTTGCGCAAAGCGGATAGTACGTTCCTGAATTACAGAGAAAAAAAAGAACCGAGAACACCATGAAAACCCATTCGTATGCGCGTGCACAAAATGCAAACGTTAATTTAAAAACGAAGATAATGCGTACGATTTTTTATTTAAGTTAAAACTTGCGTTATCATCATCTAGATGCCTGCGCTCATCTAGCTGCCTGCACTTTGTACTGCAGTGTTTCAAGTGTGACACTGCTACGCAAACATCGTTCACTTCTACGCTTCACGAGAGACTAGGCTGCCCTTATCACACGAAGTACTAATATCTACGTAGCCGAAATATTGCGAGAGTTATGTGGCTTCTTTGGAAGGGACTAAACTAAAGTTAATAAACCTGCAGCAAGTGTAAAGGGCCAAGAAAAACGGATAAGAGCGAATTATACGCAACTTGACGAGTACGCGTATAATACTGAGATCGCCAGTGCCATATTTTTTCCTGTGAAGTAGTCCATTCTTGACCAGGGCAAAAGTCTCGTTTGCAATGGTAGCATGAAGTTGTGACTCACAGAGGAAAAATAAAAAGAACGTAAGGGAGTAATGGCTGGAGGAGCAATATCATGCTACGTAACTGTGGAAGTTACGCAAGTCCTCGCAAATCAAACACTTCCTTTATGACCAAGAAAGCGATTAAAACGACGGGAAAAACTAGCACGACCTGTTTGTCCTTGAAAATGCTGCTTTCGTAATATGAGGTGGCCGCTTGCGAAAATATTGGGTCCATGTCCACCAAAGATACACCACGAGGACTTAAAAGCCGTTTAACGCTCCTTTGAAGAGACAGATATCAGTGACAATTACTGACTGGACAGTCTTTGTGTGTGTAGACGCGAGCGAACTCCTTTAAAATAGCAAGGACTAGTTTATGGTTATATCTGTATTTTTATTTATCTTTATTACTATGATGTTAGAACACTTAAGCGAAAAGGGGTAGCCGTTGCCAAAAATGGCGACAACTCCTTCATTTATTTTTACATCAATAATAAAAAAAAAGTGGCCGCTTTTGGCAACAATGTCGCCTTGTGGGACGTGGAATACCGCTTGTCGAATGAAGAAGCGGCTATTTGCTCTTTCTATTCTGAGCCAACCAATCGGCGCACGCTGAAGGAGATAATTTGGCGATGTCAACAGAGGCAATTATCTGATAGTACTGTCTCTGCGTGCACATCTGCATGTCCTTCTATTGCCTGCCTTCCTTGCAACACACTCGATGGGGGTGTGCGATAAATACCGAAGGTGGTAATAGTAGTAAGCAAATTGTGATGCGTGCGTTACTGCGGCCCATTCCAGTAGGCGATTGCAAGGTTTGCAGAAAGCGAACAATGTAAGAAAAAAAAAACTAATTAGTCGTGCTTGTTTTTGTGAGTGAACCGAACCATTGCACTTAGTCGAGCACCGAAGCAGACCTGCTGTCCCGTCAAATTGCAGACCTGCAAAGAAGGGTAAATTCCATTATCTGCGGCAGGTGGTTTTGAAAAATAATAAGTGTCCGTAAGAATTAATTTGTACGATCGTTGCAGAGGTTGCCGCTGTTTCATACATATATCTGGCCGGGAGAAGTGCTTCAGTATTTTTTTTACATTTTCTTTTTCAGCTGGCTGTATTAACGTTACAATCAGCGATGTACTCGGTATTGGTGAGGTAAGTAGGTTGACGTCTTTTTTTTTCTGTATAGTTGCACTTCAGAAGGACTCTAGCGTGTTCAGAGATTGCGTAGCTTTGCGAAGATTTTCGTGCAGTTTACCCCAATATTAAATATAAGCGCCCGAAATAAGGTGACTCTATTGTCAAACTCTAGCAATTTTCCGAAGTCAGTGAATATCGACCACACTCGCTGGATACGTGCTCCGGTAGACTTTTGTCGTTTACGGAAAAAGCACAGGCAGGAAAGATGCCCGGGCGTGTTACAAATAAGTTTGATGTCATACCCCGAACCGACCCTCTAGATTCTCACATTTACGTGCAACAGTCTGTATACTCTTCCATACTAGGCATCAGGATTCTCATTCATGAGATTGGAGATTCCCTTTCCCGGCATTTTTTTCTCCTGCAGGGTTTCGGAAAATATTTCAGACACGTTCCTGGAAGAGTGCCTTGAAAATTATGATGTTCTTTAGAAGAAACAGCTCAACAACAAGTACTCCTTCTTGTAAGGCAGTTTTTCATAGACGGGCTTATTTGCTCATATACGAAGGAGGTTGTTTATTCTGCGTTTCCAAGCGGCTTTTCTTGAAACAAGTCTCCCCGAATGGGAAAGAGATTTCCGAGGTCTTTCTTTCTTTCTTTCTTTCTTTCTTTCTTTCTTTCTTTCTTTGCGTTTCGCACTATGGAAATGCAGCTGCGGCTGTGGGGATCCAACCTGCAACTTGGAGCTAAACATTCTCTACACGTTATCGCACACAGGCCTTCGCATAATTCGCACAGGGCTTCGCAGAGGGCTTCCCAAAATATTGGAAACGTGCCTAGAGGCCAACGTTCTTACTTTATTGGATTAAATCTAGAATGAATGCGCCGTCACTGCCATAAAAAACAAGTGCCACGCAGCTAGTGGGAAACACTGCGTGTTACGCTATCCGGTGTCTACGAATCAAACCAATCTTTTGAAGCTCACGCTAGGGACTAGGCTTAGCAGTGTCAAAATCGCAGTAGCGCACCCAGGATTTCTGCCAGGGGGGGTTCAATTTTTCACGAAGGGCCGGGCAAGCGATTACACAGTTGTTTCGTGTGTAAAAAAAGTAAAGAAAATGCCAAATAATAGTGACATCAATGATGATGATTATATTTATTATTTTACCGGCGTTTTGCAGACATTAGTTCCACATTCTTCTAGGACATAGGAGCAGTTACGGAGTGGGAGGGGGGTTAGGTCGGCTTCAGGGGGGGGGGGGGGGGTTACAACCCCCGAAACCCCGCCTCCCCCCCCCCCCGCCCCCCGTCGGTGCGCCACTGCAAAATCGGCACGTTTTCTGAATAACGAGTGCAAAACGTCGCACATACTTTGCCCCTTTTGGTACATGAGGTTAAGGGAAGGCTCAATTTAAAGTTTGTTTCTTGCCGTCGGTGCAAATGGCAAGCGACTAGTGCGAATTAGAATTCAAGCGAGCTCGTTAGTTGCCGCCATGCTGTTGCGAAACCACTCGGCGACTCAACGGTCGTTCAAAACTGCCGTGTAGCAGCGCCAGGACGTATTTTGAGTCCATAGAGTTGTGAGCTTTTCGAGGGTCGTCGACCCGAAGGCCTTCCAGTGTGCCCGTGTGAGACAGGTATAAGCTGAAGGCAAGAGTGCCACCATGTAGCGGTGGGCTGAAGGCAAGAATGAGTTGTATTTTCCTTCTCGCGTGACGAAGAGCCGCGCGGACAGCGCCAGCGCAGGGTCGACCACGAAGAGCAGCTTGGCGCTTAACGGTCGAGTGCCGTTCACTTGGTATATGTGCAAAAATTGGTATGGAAGGCTACGAATATATATGGACAACATCACTGATAGGTTGACATCGGTAACTTCACACTCTTGAACCATGATCGACGGCAATAAAATCACTTGTCCCTTTTACGTTCAGGTGACCTTCGATTGCCAAGTGTTTCGGGTTCGATCCTTTAAGTGCCAAATTCGACTACCCAGTCAAAAAAAAAAAACAACATAAGAAAGCCTATTTCGTCCAACTGGAGGATTTCCAACTGCCACCAATTGGTCTTGGACCAGTTGGATTTTCGCCACCCGGTGGATACCATACCATTAATAACCAAGTGGGAGCACCAACTGAATCTAATTGGCGTCCCAGCTGTATTAAAACAGTAGCCGATTCTAAATAACTTGGTCAGCCGTGTAGATGTTATCGGACCTAGCCAAATGCGGCTGGCTTCCCAATTGGATTGCCTTTGCAAAGGAATTCGATCCAACTGGTCACCCACTTGGATACCTCTGAGCAGTTAGAGAACTTTTAGGGGGAAACAGCTTAGTGTCGAGGCTTGTCCGTTGTCCGTGCTGATGGCACAGCACCGTTGCTATAGTGTGTGGATGTGAGCCCATGTGGGCCCTTCCTGGAGGCAGTTCCGTCAGACGGTGTGTGTGCATGTGTGGGCCGATCCTGGAGGCACTTCACCCAGACAGTGTCGTCGGCTGTCGTGAGAGAGAGTGAAGGGCGCGCGCTGACTATGGAAACGCTCTTTCTGCGATGAATGCTGTTCCAGTTCGCAAGGAACGAGAACGGACCCTCACCTGCGAGAGACAACGCCAACACAGGCAGCGTCTTCTAGCGAGTTTCTTGATTGAAAAAACCGACTGCTCGCCCTGTGCAACTGTTCACCGGGCACCCTTTATATTTAGGCACTGGATCTTGACCTGCAATGTAGTGCCGGTGGGAGATTTCTATCGTGCGTAGTTGAACAATAAAGATTCGCAGCGTGCGCATTAAGTAATCCGGAACTCGGCACGATCTACGACGTGGGAGATCAGGAACCCCACAAAAATCAGGACCATGAATGACAACGCGTGTGTAAATATATACACATGCCTTGTCGCCCATTTACATGCGCGTATGGGCAATGTAACGGGTGATTTACGGTAACACCGAACGATCCCCAGTGCTTCGCTCCCTCGTCATGATTCACTTCGTAGAGATGCGTGGATTTTTTGTTTGTGAATTCGGGTCATTGACACAGTGTCTGTTACACTATAGAAACCATGTAATGTGACTGTGTGAGCAATGAATTACCGAAAATTTTCAGTAGGCAAGTGAAAAACGAAAAAAAAAATTCACAGCATATCCACGGAGTGAATGATGATGAGTGGGCGAAGCTCTGGAGGTTCATCGTAGATCGTGCCGAGTTCCGGATTATTTTAGTTAACGCGCACGCTACGAATCCTTATGGTTCAACTACGCACAAGTGAAATCTCCCACCGGCACTTCATTGCAAGTCAAGATCCAGTGCCTATATATATATATATATATATATATATATATATATATATATATATATATATATATATATATATATATATATATATATATATATGGGTGGCCGGTGAACGGTTCTCCAGCGCGAGCAGTCGGTATTTTTCAATCAAGAAACTCGCTAGAAGACGCTGCCTGCGTCAAGCTTGTCTCTCGCGCGTGAGGGCGCGTTCTCCTTCTTTGCGAGCTGGTAGAGCGTTCATCGAAGAAAGAGCGTTTCCATAGTCAACGCGCGCCTTTCGCTCTCTCTCTCTGTCTCTCTCTCTCTCACAAGACAGCAGATGGAAGAGTGAGAGAGCTCGCGAGCCGGGAGGCACGCGTCGAGGGCGAGCCGGCGCGAGCTCTCGAGCGCGAGCCTCCCGGCGGAGCGAGGTGGCTACATACATACTACTACTACTACTACTACTACAGAGGAGGGAACGACCCACACCCTAAGGAGCTTCGCCCCTAAAAGCTCCACCGATGTTACGTACACGACTGTAATCTCGTCCACCATGCCAGCATATTCTAACGCTCCTGGTAGTGCCACGTTTTCACGAAAGGCGGGTAATTTGTTGGCAGATCCATAAATGCAAAGTTGAAATAAATGTCGCCCTACCCTGTCCCGAATAAAATAGAAACTTTTTTTGTTTAAGCACTCTTGTTACAACTGCAAAAATGTTTTGGCCGTCGCTCAAGCAAGACCGACGTCGTCAATGTCGCCCGTCTTAAACGTTTTCACCACCGGCACGCCACCTGGGTCGCGCGGTGCGCTTGAACGTAGAGGAAACCGATGTGCGCTCGAACTGTGATCTCATTGGTCCCTATAGGCCTCACGCATTGACCATATGTAAATAGATGTATCTCACCGTAACAATACCACACGAGGGCTTTTTTTTTTCTGAATTTAACTATTGTCTCGACGATATCCGTTTCTTAGTGTCTTCTTCAACGCAAGACCAGGATCTCAGTATCTCAACGTGTCGAGCAGGAAGTAAATCACATTTTTTTTACAAGGCCTTCCAGAAACTGGAATATACATTTGACGTTGCTCTCTGATCGTCTCCTGAAGCATTTCTTCCGTTTACGTACAAGTCTACTGGGCGGGTTTCTAGCTTTCTTTTGAATGTCACTTCGTAATGCTTCGTTACTTCAGCTAAGCTTGTGACAATACACTGTGTTTTTAATTTATTTTCCCGTTCCTTGTTCCAATCTTCGCTAAATTTTGTATGCCTGTCAGACCGTACCGCCGTTATTATACCTGACTGAACTTGCGTTGTTATAATTATATAATAAAAGTACATTTACATATTTTAATTATTTCACGGATCCATACTACTTTAGGAACATGAACGAAATATCTTGGAAAGACCTACTACTCACCTGGCCTCGGCTGTGTTTTAAATGTAGTTAGAAACTTATGAAATCGAACATTTCATTTTTGTGAATCGCTGCTATACAGAATGCGATATACGAAATTGTGTTTTAGTAAAGTGAGAACTGTTACTAGAAGCAATGTTCCAGTAAAAAGTGTTTGAAAGGTGGGAACATCGCCCTAGTGTATAACTTTAGACCCAGCGTGTGGAGCAGTATGCGCGATAACAATAGGACTTAGTTGCTTCGCATCGCACAACGTGCAGGACCATGTAAATGGGAGCTGCAATACGATAGAGAATCATCTGAAAGTGGACTGATGAGCACAAAAAACCAAACAAACACCAACGAGCCCTAGTTGAAATTATCGAGAAGAAACCGTTTTGCACTTTGCGTTTACATTAAACGCCAGGTGATTAAATAACAAGCCAGTCTCATCCCTCAAAAAATTATTGACTTATTAAGCACTAATATGAAGTACGTCAAGAAGTGTCGTTAAGAGATATTGGTGGTGTACGCCTATATAGATAGCATTAACCGTAGTTGGTTTTCTCTTAATCCGCGTTATGTTTCCTCTTTTTTTGTCAATGAGTGGCACGCATAAACTTGCACCGAGTTCCAGGTGACGGAGTACAGCCGTCCAAATCTTTAAATGGCACGCGCTCGGACGACTTTCTTTGCGCGTCAGCATGCAATGACGCAGCCAATTTGGAAACGGATTGAGGCAGAAGCACTAGCATGGAAAGTTGGGCTAGTTGGAACATATGCATAGTAGCAGCGCAAAAGACTGGGACCAAGGAAGACGCTAAGGTCCTGTCAGTACACAGATGCAAAGTAATACGTCAAGTGATAGAAACATTTCACATAAAAAGAATGGGAGACGCATGCGTCAGTTAGCCATCGCTGTTGCTAACTCACAAAGAGTTTGCCTATTTGCTCAGCACGTGTACTGTTAAATGATAATTTGTTTTCTGAATAGCTCACACTTTTTCCAGTCAAACAGCGCTCGTCCTGTGTGTTACGTGTTTCCTTGGTCCCAGTCTTTTGCGCTGCTACTAGGTAGAAGCACAGCTGAGTGCACAGCTGAGTCAACCTGTTGGCAAATTGGCTGCGTCGTTCGACACCGACGCGCAAAGAAGCCGCGAGAGTGCGCGCCTGTTGAAGATTTCGCCGGCTGTACCTCATGTAGTGTCCACATAATTTTTATTGGTTATTCGGAAAGTTAAACGGCTGATTGGAATGCGGTTAAGTATAAGCTACACTGATAATTACGCCCTTCCTTTCTCTTCTTTCTTTAGTGTCTCGGTCCTGCGAACTTCTGCGACAATACCACCGTGAGTATGGATTCCTTCAGTGAATATAAACAAAATATGAACAAAGCGACTTGAGTGCAGTTGTTGTATCCTTTAACTTCTCCGCATGCAAATGACGACAAGGTTATTTTATTTATTGACACGAAAGTGTTCTGCGCCCGGGTCCACCAAGATCTCGCTGACGCACTTCCGTCACGGAAATGGTTGTCTGAGAAAATGCACGCAATCTTTTGAAAGTGAAAGAGTTCCTCACGCTAAGAATTCGAACCCCCCCGGGGATGCGACGACAGGAGCGGGGCGCTCTACCCACCACACCACGAAATTCCTTTTTTTTAATGCATTTATGCTGGAGCAAGGATGTAAGGTACGTGCAGTACATACCAGCCAAACGTGGGCTGTCAAGAAAATTGTTCAAAACTCAGGCATACGCATCGGACTTTTAAGCCTGGGCAACCAATCTGGTTCAATTTCTTGCAGATTGCACACCTGAATCAGCCTGCTAACAGATTCACAAAAAGAAATCGCTATTGGCCTCGCGTCTGGATCGGCATGGCACACATACGGCCATTCTCGAATGCCATATACTATGCAGGCCCAAAAGCATTATCGTGTTAAGAGGCACGCCTTCCTCGTTGTCGATGGACGAAAACCTAATGCCATAGCTATTCATAGGCAGATATTTGTTGTAGCGTTCTTTGGAGGATATTCCCCCCCCCCCCCCCCCAAAAAAAAGGGAAAAGGAAAAAATTAACACCATCTTCCCAAAGGGAACACTGATGGCATGCGAAGCAGCAGCGTTGCGCACGGGTGGCGTCACGGGTTCAACGGCGCTAACGCGGGTGCTTCGCATCCCATCAGGGTTCCCTTTGGGAAGATGGTAATTTTTTGTCGGTCGCGGTAGCGGAGCGAGCGGCGGTAGCGGCAGGTGTTGCGGGCGAACGGACGAGGCGGCAGCTGCGGCGAGCGCGCGGCAGGCGAGGGAGAGAGTGACGTCAGCGCGCACTGCGAGGGGAGCGTGACGTCAACGCGCAGCTGCGGCGTGACCTACTTGGCACCGCTCCAAGACCTGCGGCGAGGGCAGCGCGTTGCCCTCGCCCTCGCCGTATGGACGCACAAAGGGCGTTACACAGGCTAGTCAAAGAGCTGCTTCGCATCTAAAAGCCCTCCCCAACAGTCCGGAAAGCGTGTTCAATTGGTTCGGGTTTTCTGCAGGTAAAACAGTGGTTTAACCAGGGTACGAACATTACCTTCCATATTTTCACGCGGTGTAGCGCTAGAACAGCACAAAGCTCTCCAGCTTTGTGCTGGACCCTTAATTACCTTAATTAGGCGGCGGTAGCATCGATATGCAGGTGCAACTGTCTTTCGGCGGATCACAAAGAACACCTGCGGTGCGACGACGCACGCCGCTTTATATCCCAGGCAATGTTCAATCGCCCCTTATAACGCGTCGAGGCTAGAGAACAAATGGAACGCGATGGCATTACTGTCCCATAATCATATTAGACGCCTAGTGTCACTCATGCAGAGACACAATTAAAGTAAAGGTACAAATGATTACAGCGCATGGAGGCGCAACGTTGAGGCCCGTGTAATGTGCGATGTCAGTGCACGTTAAAGAACCCCAGGAGGTCGAAATTTCCGGAAACCTTCACTACAGCGTCTCTCATAACCAAAGCTGGTTTTGGGGTATTGGGGTTTTGGTAATGGTATTGGGACGTAAAACACCAGAAATCAATAAATGATAAGAGCGCACATCTGTCGCGACAAACGAAAAGACATCCCGTGGCAATATAAGTCTTAAAGCAGTACTGACACGAATTTTCGGCATTCTCGTATATGCCCTAAATGAAAGCACTGGCGTGGAGAACCCCCGAAAGATTATCAAGGCGCCTCGAAACGCAATGAACATATTGTAAGGCGGTTTATTGCCGAAGCAGCAAAAGCGACCGTCTCAGGCGAGCGTCAGACACCGAGAGCGCGAGCCCCTCTTCGTCGGTGAGACGGTGATGATAGTGCGTCCATAGGGTGCGCCACTGGATGGATGGATGGATGCTATGAGCATCCCCTTTGTAACGGGGCGGTGACATGTGCGCCACCAGGCTCGTAAGAAGATTTAAGAACTTTTTTTCTCTCTCTTTAAATTTTCCTCATGCCTTTTAAATTTACTTCAATCAAGTCGATCATACTATAGCAAAAACGGAAATTCATAGCCCAGTTCCCTGCCCCTTATGGCAGAAAGTCCATATTTACCCCTATAATTATTTTTGTCCGTTCTCTCTAGTTTTCTGCCACCCTCTTCTTCGCTACAACTGCCCCCTGGAGAAGAATGAGCCATCCTGGCGACTCAAGGCGTGGTTAGGATGAGAGGGTCATAATAAGGTTTGAGCCTCTGGACGTGCACTGTCTCCCGTCCACGACGCCTTAAGTCAGTAGAGGACGTGACCAGCTCGACAATGTAGTTGACAGGCGAAGTCTGTTGAACGACACGGTAGGGTCCATGATATTTGGCGAGGAGTTTCGAGGACAGACCAGGGGTGCTTGAAGGTATCCACAACCAAACTAATGAGTCCGGCTGGTAGGCGGCAGGAGTACGGTCATCGTCGCGACGGAATTTTTGGAAGCTTTGGTCTTCCACCGTGAACGAACGGGCGAGCTGACGGCACTCCTCGGCGTACTTGGAGGCTTCGGACAGAGGTGTGCCCTCTGAAGGGTCAGGCAGGTAGCGGAGAATGGTATCGAGCGTGCAGGTAGGTTCACGGCCATACACGAGGAAAAATAGCGAAAATCCCGTTGTGGCTTGTGAGGCGGTGTTATAAGCGTACGTTACATACGGCAAAACAAGGTCCTAGTTGGTGTGGTCCGATGCAACGTACATGGACAGCATGTCGCCCAATGTGCGATTGAACCGCTCAGTTATGCCGTTCGTCTGCGGATGATAAGCTGCAGTGGTGTGATGGACGGTACGGCAGGCTGTCAGAAGAGCGTTGAGAACTTCTGAAAGAAATGCGCGTCCTCTGTCACTCAGAAGTACCCGTGGTGCGCCATGACGAAGGACGAAGTTATTGAGAAGAAAGAATGCAATGTCACGGGCTGTCGCTGCTTTCAATGCTGCCGTTTCTGCATAGCGCGTGAGGTGATCTACAGCGATGATAATCCAGCGATTTCCAGCTGGTGTGTAGGGAAGAGGACCGTAGAGATCTATGCCGACGCGGTCGAACGGTCGAAACGGACAAGCAAGTGGCTGCAATGGACCAGAAGGACGAGGAGCAGGAAGCTTGCGGCGTTGGCACGCTGTACACGAGCGAATGTACTTTCGCACAAAATTATACATGCCGCGCCAATAAAAGCGCGTGCGGAGCCTGGCGTAGGTTTTGAAGAGGCCAGCATGGGCACATTGCGGGTCGGAATGGAGAGCAGAGCAGACCTGTGTGCGCAGTTGGCGGGGGACGACTAACAACCATTTGCGGCCGTTGGAATCGTAATTGCGACGGTGAAAAACTCCATCCCGCAACTCGAAGTGAGAAGCTTGGCGGCGGACAGCGCGTGAAGGGCTAGTTGTTGAAGTGCCAGAAAGGTAATCCATAAGCGCCGCAATCCACGGATCTTGGCGTTGCTCCTGAGCCATGTCGACGACGACTTGTGACGAAAATGCCGTCGACGCCGACTCGATGGCAGAAATGCAAGCCCTGTCACGTGGTGTAGGCGACCGATAGAGGGCATCCGCGTCGTTGTGTTTACGGCCAGACCGGTAAATGACGCGTATGTCAAAGTCCTGTAACCGAAGAGCCCATCGTGCAAGGCGGCCAGACGGATCTTTTAAAGTCGATAACCAACAGAGAGCGTGGCGATCTGTAACGACGTCGAAGGGACGACCGTACAGGTAGGGTCTGAATTTCGCAGGGGCCCAGATGATGGCCAAGCATTCCTTTTCGGTGACGGAGGGGTTAGCTTCCGCTTTGGTTAGCGTTCGACTTGCATAAGTGACGACATATTCGTCATGCCCACTTTTCCGCTGAACCAACACTGCACCAAGACCTACGCCACTGGCGTCGGTGTGTACTTCCGTGGGGGCCGAAGGGTCTTAATGGCGCAGTACTGGAGGCGAAGTGAGCAAACGGCGCAATGTTGTAAAGGCGCAATGTTGTAAAGTAGAAAGGTGTGCGTCGCCGCGGAGTAGCCGAGTCAAGGGAGCAATGATGGTCGCGAAATTCCGGATGAAACGACGAAAATAAGAGCAAAGCCCAATAAAGCTTCGGAGGTCTTTCAGGGACGTGGGTTTTGGGAACTCGGTGACGGCGCGAAGTTTGGAAGCGTCTGGTAGAAGAGGCCATGGGTTTTTGATACCACGTGTCCGAGAATTGTGAGCTGCTTGGCTCCAAAGCGACATTTCTTCAAATTGAGCTGGAGGCCTGCGTCAGTGATGCACTGTAGGACTTCTTCGAGACGGCACAGATGAGTTGGAAAATCTGGAGAAAATATGACGACGTCATCGAGGCAACATAAGCATGTCTTCCATTTTAGTCCACGAAGGAGTTTGTCCATCATTCGTTCGAAAGTTGCAGGGGCATTGCAAAGCCCGAACGGCATAACGTTAAATTCATATAGGCCGTCTGGCGTTATGAAAGCGGTCTTCGGGTGATCGGCCGGATTCATAGGTACTTGCCAGTAGCCTGAGCGTAAGTCGAGCGAGGAAAAATACTCGGCGCCTTGCAGACAATCGAGGGCGTCATCGAAGCGTGGTAAGGGGTAGAAATCCTTACGAGTTATCTTATTCAGACGTCGATAGTCGACGCAAAATCTGATGGAGCCGTCTTTTTTCTTCACTGGAACTACCGGTGACGCCCAGGGACTGCTGGAAGGTTGCACGACGCCACGCTCAAGCATTTCGGTCACTTGATTTTCAATAACACTACGCTCTGCATGGGACACACGGTAGGGCCTCTGGCGCAATGGCGCGTGGGTGCCGGTGTCGATGTCGTGATACACAGTCGTTGTGCGACCTAGTGGCTCTGGTGACAGTCGAACGTGGAGAGGTATTTTCGTAGCACGCCGAGGAGCTCTGAGCGTTGAGTGGGGCTCAGGTGGGCATCCAGTAATCGATCAAAGACATCTGGCACAGGCTGGGAGCGTAATGAGCTGTAAGCCAACGTATTCACGTTGGTACAGGTGCTGTCGAATGGTGTGTCGAAGGTAACCACGGACTCGGCACACTGGAGACGTCCAAGGCACTCGCCACGACATAACGTGAGGGGCACGGCCTCAGCGTTGGAGACGAGGAGTTGAGTGCAGCCACGACTGACAGTGAGGACAGCGAAGGGGAGTGCACATCGTCGTCGAACAAAAATGGGTGATGGCACAAAGAGGGCAGTAGTATCGGTGACGAAATTAGTGGACGCTGTCGCAATCACGGAAGAGTGCGGCGGAATCTTGATATTCTCGGTCATGACCACTTTGTCGTCGAGATCGTCGAGCACATGTAAACGGATATCGGAAAGCGGAGAAAATTCAACTTCGGCGCGAGAACAGTCGATGACGGCCTGATGATCGGAAAGGAAGTCCCACCCCAAAATGATGTATGAGCAAGATGACAGGACGACGAACTCTACTGTGTACGGATATCCTTGAATGACGATGCGGGCAGTACATGCAGCAACAGGGGTAATGCACTGATAACTTGCTGTCCGTAGTGACAATGCAGAGAAGGGCGTCGTTACTTTTCGAAGCCTGCGGCAAAGACATTCTGCAATCACGGAAACGGCGGCACCCGTGTGAACTAATGCAAGTACAGCGACTCCTTCTACAAGTACATCGATTACGTTCGTCGGAGAAAATGAGGGAGGCCTTGTGTTAGTCGACAGAAGCGCAGTTCTCGCCTCTTGAACTGCGGTTGTTAGTTTTCCTGCTCCGAAGAGGCAGGTCGACGCATGGGGGACAGCGAACGACGTCGTGGAGATGGCGAGCGACCATCACGGGCAGCAGGAGCGACGTTGTATGTAGGCGGCACACGCGAATCATTCGGCGGCGAAAAGGGCGAAGATGGAGCACCGTAGGCCCGGACAGGTCGGTGATTACCTTGAAGCCCTAAGCGACGGTGGCAAAGCCGCGCCACGTGACCAGGGATACCACAGAAATAGCAGACCGGGCGATTGTCGGGTGTACGCCAGGATCCCGTGTTAGGTACTGGTGCGGCGGTGTACACAGGATGTACTGGACGTGACGGTACAACAAACGGCGGAGCTGAAAAGGTCTGTTGAGGTGGCTGTGCGGCAACCTCGGCATAGCTCAGCGGCGCCTGCGCTGGTGGCGCTGCACGAGGCGACTGGATTGCTTCCGCTACTTGCTCTTGAAGCACCTGGCGGAAACTAGGAGCCAACGATGGTGTGGGCCCTGGGACAGCGTTCAGCAGAGACAGCTGCCGGGCGACTTCAGCGCGTATGAAAACCTTGATTTCGCCGAGAAGACGTTCGTGGCTAGTTGCAGCTGCCAAACTTGACACAGGTGTCTCATGCGTGGGAGGACGTGGAGTAAGGAGACGCTGCCTCTTGAGTTCGTCGTAGCTCTGACAAAGCTCAGCAACTTCGACGACGGTCCGGGGGCTTTTAGAGAGGAGCATTTGAAAAGCCTCGTCTTCAATGCCCTTCATGACAAGGCGGATCTTGTCAGACTCTGTCATGGATGGATCAACGCGCTTGCAAAGGTCCACGATGTCTTCGATGTAGTTCGTGAAGCTTTCTTCTGGTAGCTGCGAACGGCTGCGCAAGCGCTCTTCGGCACGGAGCTTCCTTACGGCGGGGCGACCGAAGACTTGCGTAATGCGCGCCTTGAAATCTGACCAGTTTCGGAGCTCAGATTCGTGGTTGTTATACCACACGCTGGCACCACCCGTGAGGTAGAAGTTCACGTAACTGAGCTTCTGAGGATCGTCCCATTTATTGTGCGCACTCACCCGCTCGTACAATGACAGCCAATCTTCGACGTCGTATTCATCGGAGCCACTGGAGATGGGAGGATCTCGCTGACGCATGGAGTCAGGGCAAATCAATGTTGGCGATGCCGGGGGTGGTGTTTGGCTGGCGTCGTCAGGCATGATGGCTGGCAGCCTCCGAGTACGTAGTTCCAGGGTTGGGGGGAAAGAACCAGCACAGCTCCACCAAATATGTAAGGCGGTTTATTGCCGAAGCAGCAAAAGCGACCGTCTCAGGCGAGCGTCAGACACCGAGAGCGCGAGACCCTCTTCGTCGGTGAGACGGCGATGATAGTGCGTCCATAGGGTGCGCCACTCTTCTTCGCTACAATATTTTTAAAACTGCTCCCTTAAAAGCCCACTTTCGGTTTCGATTTCGAGGGGGCGGTTTCCTTGTGACGTCTAAGTCACGTAGGGACAGCAATTCGTGATAGCGTCGCTGCGACCCGGTCGTCTGTGCTCATTTACACGTGGGGCACGCAGACAACGATAATTTCACGGTCGTCCAGCGACTCTGACAGCGATTTCAGTGATTTTTAAGATACTGTGTTCGTACGTCATCGTAGTGTCCATTACGCTGGGGTTGGGCAGTGCTAGATGACAAAAGCTTCAAAACCAAACTAAAATATTTTGTACATGTTTCCTGGCTTCCGTGTGCAGAAGGCGTTAAGAATACACGGCTAGAAAACGAAAAACGTATATTTGGCGCTACGCGCAAAACGGTGTTAGTACTCCTTTAACTTCCGGTGTGTTGGAGTGCAGTTTGAAAAATAAACTCTTGACACCGAGCTCCTCTAACAGGCATATATTAATTTCTCTTTAGAACTTCTTTTCCTGGGCCAGCACTCTATTGGGTTCTGTACAGAGAAATAGAAAGAAAAACATGACATAAGTCTTTATAAACATTTTACGGGATACATCTGGAAGGTACATGAAGGAGAAATGGCTTTGTAACGCATATGACGTGTAAACTTGTTTCGTATAGCAATGTACATTGCCTGGTATGGCAACGGAGGACAGAACGAAGTTTGGCATGAATCTTCCAGGCCTGACTTGGCAGGCACTTCGTAAGGACAGGTCGGTGACATTAAGAAAAAACGTACTAAAGTGATTGAACATTTGTCTCAGCAATAAATGCGACAAGCTCCATCCTCATTGGCAAACACGCATAAAGAGGCTTGTTCGCCTAGTCTTTTGCCACTTGTAACCCCCCTCCCCCCAAGAAGAAGCAAAGATGTAGTGAAACTTCTGAATGTTCATAAATGATAAACGAAGTAGTTGCATCAAGTACCACAGCTTGCTATTAAGGAAGAAGTTAGAAATCGTGGCTCGTGCAAGCATCGACACGTTGAATCTATTAAAGCCTTTCGGGCCTTCACGAACTGTGGAAACCTCTCCGTGTCAATGCTGTTGTCAGCTCCTAAATATTTTACTTGTGTAGTGACCCAAGGCATATATGTTTGGAGTTGATAACCATTTGCGGTGCCAGACCACATCGCCGACATATGTGAGAGATCAGAACAAACGGGCCTTATATCTTCATTGAACCGCTTTACAATTTGTGTTTAAATGATGTTCCGTTAAAGCAAAGTCCTTTAGCAAGCAAGATTATTGTAAAATTATCATCTCCTCCATTTCGCTGCACTCTTGGTTCCAACAGAGCGCGGCGGTATACCGCTGACGAAGAGTAGTGGAGCGAAGCAGTTCATTGTTAAGCTTAATGCGCGGCTACAGTGAGCGCTTCGGTTGTCTCACCGCTAGGGTGCCTCGATGTCCTTCTCGCCTGTCTCGAGGAGGACATCGAGTCACTCTACTCAGCGCAGCGGAGGCTGGGATATACTATGCCGCTCTTCATGGAACTTCGTTACGGGCTTCGTCTTTGGCGTCGGATTAGCTTGTTACGCCTCTTCACCTATATTGTGGCTTGCACATGCATACACGGTGTTTCCACGCCGCCTACTGCTGTGTGATGGGATCGAATAGAAAACGGCTGTTCTAAACGCCGCAAAAACGACAACAATCTCGACCACCGAATGTCGCGCAGATAAATGCTTTGGTGTAGCAATTGAGGCATTTCAGCGGGGAGCGGAACACATACGTGCGCTGACAGTTCCAACAGCGAACACTGCCTCTAGCGCTCCAGGAGCAGAGTGCGCCGCAGCAGAACTCGCTACCATATACGCCACACAACAAGATAAATGGTTGTACCTTGCCAAAGCAACGCGCCGGCATGACGCTGCGAGCTAAGCACTCCCAAAAAGACGGCCACCGACAAGCAGATCATACGCCTTCCGCTACTGCGGACCGTGAGTTCACGAAACGGTCCGCTGGTAACCCGTTCGGTTTCGCTAACACGGTTTCATCGTTTGCGAACGCTCCGCGTTCATGCCAAGCTTGCGCAAGGCTCCGGCGCGTGCAACGCAGCGTCTCTGGAGATATGTTCGACAACTTTCGCATGGGGTCCCATTTGTCGAGGATCCCTGCGTAGTGTTAAGGTGCCGCTGATGTCTACACGCAAGGGGTTCACGTGTCCAGATTATCCAACCAATCTCTCGCCACTCGATTCGCCAGATTGCCGCTTATGCATTCAGTAGTCTCGTCAGCTTCCTTGAAGAAGCATGTCACTTTCGTGTTGTATACCGATTCCTATGACAGCGGGATCAAACACACTTTTTATTATGCCACTGTAGAACCGAAGCTAGAAGGTGGTGTAGCCGATGTAGCAGCACCACAAAAATGTAAGCCTTCGCACGCGGTGAATGTGTCAATAATGAAATACGTGCTTAGGTCTCAGAATATCATTGAATACGATTTATAACCAAGAAGCAGGAGATAGGTTAGCATTGGCAAGTTAGTTCTGCGGAATCCCGCAAGGTGGAGGAGCAGTTAGGAAGTGTTCTTGTTGCGCCTTTCTTTGTGTTCGGCATTTCCCCGAGCACGGGTCTGCCTTTTTTTTTTTCTTTTTGTCAAGGGCACGTGGTCGGCCTTTAGTGGCGCTGTTGTTTGTGTGAGTTGGAGAAGGTTGTATTGGGTGATAAGAGGATCGGTCGGGGGAAGTAAACTGAAGAGATTTAATAGTACCAATTTTGGGACACTTTTATTTCTAATTTTATTTGTGTGCGCTGTCGTTGCACAAGGCGGGAGAACTGCCTTTGTGCGTTGAGGATATATCGGGACATTTAGTTTGCGGTACGCTTGCAGCCTACTGATTTATCGATTTATCGTATACGTGCATTTTTCGTGCGGTGTACTGGATGAATTAGTAAAATATATGTTTGAAGCCTAGGACAGTGTAGGGGTGCACCACTAATAACCGCATGAGGTGTGCGTGGTAAATTTTTAGGAGGCTTAATTTTTGACGAGTGTGTGACTGTTCATCGCGCTAATCATGGCGAAAAAAACTGTGAAGTGTACAAAGTGTGGCGTGGGAGTCAAAGTAGATGTTTGCGGAGATGATGGGGCATGCGAAGTAGAAGTGTCATGTAGCCAGTGTGTGATTATGGCGAAATTCCAGCAAATGGAGGAAACTCAGACCGCCCTCTTAAAACGAGTAGGCGAGCTTGAGGACGCTTTAGAGGCGGAACGCCAAATGAGAAAGGAGATGGGCGAAAGGCTCAGAGCAACCGAGGAGCAGCTGACAAAGGTCACCATGCAAAATAAGAAAGAGTCAGGTGACTATCACCTGACTCTTTCTCATTTTGCATGGGAGCGTCCTTGACCCCACAAGAAAAGTCGACAAATGGAGCACAAAAGCGGGGCACGACCTACAGCGAAGTCTGGTGAAAGAGCGAGCGGACAAAAGACCACCCGAACCGCACCCGGAAAGTCAGTCCAAATGTCCAGAGCAGACAAAGGCAGCAGGGCAGCTGGAGAACGTAATAATAGCGGGGGACTCCAACCTGGCTCGGTGCTCGCAAACGATTCAGGAGAGGCTGAAAGGAGACAGAAGAGTAGCTGTAGGGACGTTTCCAGGAAAATTGTTGGGGACAGTAATACAACAAGCAAGGGAAGAGTTGACTCGTAGAGATCAGGGGCGCAGTTTGGTTGTGATAGCTGGCGGGCTGAACAACGTGTTGAACGGAAGGACCCCAGAAATAGAGAGGAGGTTAACAAAGGGAGTAGATGAGTTGCGGGAAGTGTCCCCCCAGGTGCAAATTGTGGTGTGCACAATCCCCGAGGTACCCTTGAAAGACCGATACCTCCAAAGAGCAGTTGTCACCGCCAACGAAACGATTTGGCGGGTTAGTCGAGATAAAGGTTTCGAGGTTGTCGACATAAACATAGAAGTGCACAGATGGGGTGGTTTCCAGAGAGATGGAATCCACTTTGGCCGTAAACTCGGGCATGAGGTGGGCTGGCGCCTAGCAGGACGCGCAGTAGCTTTTTTAGGGGGCACACGAGCCCTCCGGTGTCCACGGTAGAAAGGGAAGAAACATCTATTGTTGTTTTGTGGGGTTTTACGTCCCAAAACCAATTCTGATTATGAGAGACGCCGTAGTGGAGGGCTCCGGAAATTTCGACCGCCTGGGGTTCTTTAACGTGCACTGACATCGCACAGCACACGGGCCTCAACATTTCGCCTCCATCGAAATGCAGCCGCCGCGGCCGGGATTCGATCCCGCGACCCTCGGATCAGCAGCCGAGTACCTTAGCCACTAGACCACCGTGGCGGGGCGGGAAGAAACATCTATGAGGGACCCTTTGCAACACAGAATGGGTAACAAAGGGAGAAGGGCAAAGAGGAAAGAGAGAAAGAAACTGCAGCGCGGTTTAATAAGCTACATAAATATGCAAGGTGGCAGAAAACCGACAAAATTGTTAGAAATAGAGGAACAGTTGAACAGAGAACAGATAGCGGTGTACGCCGTTACAGAAACGCACCTTGGGGACTCGGAAGGGCCACCAATTATTGCAAATTATGTGTGGGAAGGGTGCAACAGGACAAAATCAGAAAGAAAAGGTGGGGGAATTGGTC
This sequence comes from Hyalomma asiaticum, assembly GCA_013339685.2. Lineage (NCBI taxonomy): Eukaryota > Metazoa > Arthropoda > Arachnida > Ixodida > Ixodidae > Hyalomma > Hyalomma asiaticum. Next base: position 128,838,817 of record CM023483.1, on the reverse strand, counting down.
TGCTAATTCATCGGGAAGCAAACTGGTGTAGGGTTACTTCGACATGTGAAGAGCACCTCTGGGTATCTGGAACGGTGAGCGAGAAGAAAACTATGTTGGGTGTAGTTTACATGTGGACTGGAAATAACTGCAAAGAGAAAAATCAGGAGTTAGTGAATTGCATAAGCAAGGATATTCAAAACTTTGGTAACGGGGCCGAAATAATCCTCATAGGAGATATGAATGCTCATGTGCATGACCTCGACGGATATACAGACTATAACAGGAAGTTGATGGTAGAGCTCTGCGAACAACATAGTCTCGATATAGTTAACATGAGTCCTAAGTGCGATGGGCAGGTAACATGGGAGGTCGGAAGCAGGCAGTCAACAATCGATTACTGCCTCATGACAGAAGGAATTCACGAAAAGTTGAGACAAATGAGCATAGATGAGGAAGGGAGTAGCAGCTTGGGGAGTGACCATAAACGCATAACTTTGCGAATGGGATATGCAGATCATAAAGAGAGCATCGAATTAAAGTCGGGCAGCTCCTTTCTAAGTGAAAAACAAATTAGGAACGTGGTCGCAACAATCGAGGACATAGTGAGCAGAACAAAAGGCAAAGTGTGGGATTATAATGAGCTTATTAATCTAATAAGGACTGAAGTTACGAAGGAGAAACAAAAGAGTTGCTGGAGGGGAAAGCGAAAGCCAAAACGATGGTGGAACAGGGAAATTCAGGACGCAATTGAGAATCGACGGGAAGCATCTCGTATACATAGGTAGGCAAAAATGGGAAACATATCTCGAGAAAAAAGCCCTGGTACAGAGTTTAGTTGAAGCCAAGATTAAAGGCCAAAGTGAACGTTGCATATCGGACATTCGCGTAAAGAAGGACGCATCTAGGCTTTTCTGGAACCACCTGCAATCGCTGGGGAAGAAAACTGTAACTATGCAACGGCATATTGTGGATGAAGAAGGAAATAAATTGGAGGGGTACGACGCACTGACTTATATTCGAAACGCAACAGCCGATTCCTTTAAGAAGCATGACGAGACTCCCTTTACGACGTGTAACAGTAGCAAGGGAGACGAAGTGGAAGAACTAGTTCTGGAAAATTTCAATTGGAAGAAGGCGGAGGAAATTATTCCCAAACGAACAGCCACAGGATTAGATGGGGTCAGCATTACTGTAATAAATGAGCTCGGAAGAAACAGCAAAGAAGCCCTATTAAAAGCAATTGAAAAAAAGCTTAAGGGACAGGCGAATACCGGACAGTTGGCGTCAAAGTAGGATGAAGTTCATTTATAAGGGCAAGGGAGAGAAAAATAACATTCGCTCATATAGACCGCTGACCATTACATCAGTACTCTACAGGTTGGCGATGCAGGCAATTAAATTGAAAATGCAGATATGGACAGAGCTTAATGGCACTTTTGGCGAACTCCAAAATGGGTTTCGAGTCGACAGGAGATTAGATGATAACCTTTTTGCGCTGACGCAGTGTATCGAAATAGCCGGAAAAGAGAACAGACCTTTACATTTGGCATTTTTGGATATTAAAGGTGCGTACGACAATGTGAATCAGAATATTTTATGGGACATAATGAAAGAGGTTGGTATAGGGGATGACTGTATAGAGCTCTTAAAGGAAATATACAGTGGAAATACAGTATGTGTGGAATGGGAAGGTATGGCGAGTAATGGTAGAATGGAGGCCGTCGATATAAGTAAAGGGTTGAGGCAGGGATGCCCGTTGTCCCCACTATTATTCATGCTTTACATGAGGAGAATGGAGAAAGCATTGGAGATGAGCAATATTGTTTTTAAGCTGTCGTACAGACAGGCAGGTATAGTTATAGAACAAAAGCTCCCCGGGTTGTTTTATGCAGACGATATTGTGCTATTCGCAGACAGTCGAACAGATTTGCAGGGTCTGGTTAGTATATGTGGTCGGGAAAGTGAAGATTTAGGGCTAAAATTTAGTGTGACAAAATGCGGCTGCATGATATTCAATGACAGCAACGATCAGACCATATCAATACAGGGCGAGGAGATACCCAGAGTACGAGAGTACAAATACCTCGGGATATGGATAAATGATGGGAATAGATACATGGAAGTACAAGAAAAAGCTATGATAGTTAAAGGAAAGAGGAACTCCGCAATAATGAAGCATAGAGCGCTGTGGGGTTACAACAGGTACGAGGTAATTCGAGGTTTGTGGAAAGGTGTAATGGTGCCAGCACTTACATTCGGAAACTCAGTGGTGTGCATGAGGTCAGAGGTACAATGAGGGCTGGACGTGAATCAGGACGGTCGGACGTCTCGCACTGGGCGCCCATGGGAAGACCACAAATGAGGCTGCTAAGGGGGATATGGGATGGTCTGACATTGAGGGAAGGGAAGCTCAGAGTAAAATTAGGTACGCACAGAGATTAAGGAATATGAAAGAAAGTAGATGGGCAGCGAAAGTATTCAGGTATTTGTATAGGAATAACGTTGATTCACAATGGAGGAAGAGAACTAGGAAGCTTACCAGTAAGTATACATCCAGTAACGAAACGGATGGGACGAAACAGAGCGTTAAGAGCATGGTCAGAGCGGCGGAGAACTCGGATTGGATAGCTAGAATGGAGAAGAAACCGGCATTGAACAACTACCGAAAAGGGAAAGACGAAACCAAGAGAGAAAATTTTTACGATAATTCAAAGGGAAGCGCTTTACTGTTTGAGGCAAGGTCCGGTTGCCTGAGAACCCGAAGTTACAGAGCAAAATTCAATAAAGAAGGGGATACATGTACGTGCTGTGGAAAAGCTAGGGAAACGACAGACCATATTTTGATTGAATGTACAGATGTCCACCCAGGTGTAGCTGTGGACACTACCCTACAGGAGGCCATGAGTTTCAGGAGTAACAGGGGAAAGCTGAACATGCCGGCGATAGATATAAGTAAAAGGCGCTTGGTGGCGCAAAAGTATGGAGCAAACAAAAGCGCAAGGTAGTTCGGGTAAGATTGTTCCATCACAGCAGAACGATAATAGATAAAATAAATAGACGAGGAAAAAATTAGTTGTAAAAATATGTGTGATTCGGGAAAAGAAATGGTTGTAAACCAAAAGAAATAAAGCTAGAGCTTGGTGGCCCGGCCACCGCCCCGTTATAAAGGGGACGCTCCTAATATCCATCCATCCATGTAAAATTGACATCAGTATGTTTTGCGCACGAAGCACAAGGGAACCCATGCGGATCTCTCAGATTATAAAGCGTGTCAGTTCCGCGTGGTCCAATGTTCGAACCCGAGAGCACTGTCTGTGCGGGGCGCTCGATCTACCGACTGCGCTAATTAGGAGGCCAGAATTTGACAGCGCGAGGGTGGTTGATCGACAAATCGAAGCTTATGGGCGCGAATCCGGCAAATTGAAAACAATCGTTGGCCACATTCAGTTATTTCCTACGCGAAGACAGTTTTCATCATTTAGCGCACGAAGTCTAAGTTGTGAGCCATGTCATAATTATAAAGCAACATTTATATTCATTTGTTGTCATTATACCAAAATGCGATCATGTTTGTTTGTTCTTCGGACAATCAATTTGGTACTACATTACGCACATATGTACCATAAATTTGGAATGTTTTATTAACGTTATTTATGAGTGTCGTTTCCCTAAAGAAAACAAGATCAGTGCGAAATACTTATTTCTCCTAACGGCTAAGAGGAGCGGTGGCGATGCGTTGGCGACCGTTCTAGGCGCGTGCACACACACACACACACACACACACACACACACACACACACACACACACACACACACACACACACACACACACACACACACACACACACACACAGTTAACATAGCGCTTCTCGAAATTGAATTTATTAAACGGTCACCAGACACTTACTGTAAAAACATTAGAGTTCGTTAATACCCTAAGGAGTTTAACTCTTGTTGTCGATGAAGTGAGCCGCTACACTGAATCAATTCTTCCCAATGAGCGGGCCCGCTCGGAACCATTCACTAAATTGAGCCGTTTTGCCCACCTTTACGTTGTATGTGGTACGTGTTCAACAAGGGGCCATTTAGGCAAGTGAATTTTAGTCAGAACAAGAACGGACTTATCTATAGTTTCCGTTTAGTACATCGTCAGGGCAGCTGTTGCCGCGGCGAAGACAAGTACACTCGCGCAAACCTTTTCTCTAACGGCATTTCCTGTTTTTCGTTGTTCTTAACGATCTGTTCATCACTTCAGGCCTGATTTTTCCCCAATCTCCTTTTTTTATTGCCTCACCTCCAACCCCTCACCTCCCTTTGCGCCCGTAAGAACTTTCTCCGGCAGGACACACGTGCTCTTATCCCACCGTGTGTCTGCTCCCTCCCCCATCACCTTACAAGGGCGGGGAGGAAGTTGTGCTTAGGAGACTTCGGGCCGGAGGGGTGGCCCTTACACCGGCTGTAATCTCTACGTGGAACTGGTGCACCATACCACTTGGTGATACGTGCCCGTATTGTTCTGTTCCCGTGACGGACACAGATGCACACCATCTCATATGGACACGCAAAGGACTCCATCGGGAGCGATCTCGTCTCTTTAAACAAGACGGTCTCCGCTACAGTGCCTCGACCAGTTATGATCGTTGGATGCACGACAACAGATACCACAAAACACTACTTCAGTTCATACACAACACAGGACTTGCAGCACACGTATTTAACATAACACACCATAAACTATGCCTTAAGGGCAAGCCCATTTCCCCAATCTTCTGTTCTTGTTTGAATACACGGTGTTGTAAGGCGACTCGGCTGCGCATAGTCCAGCGCGCGTGTATGTGCTTACAAGTGCGCTGCTTCACAAGAGCGGTTGACTGAACAGTTGACTGAGCTGTCGTCAAAGCAGTTGACTGAGCAATCCTTCTCTTGACATCCTTTATGAATGCAACATAATGATAACCGACAGCTCTGCTTTGTACGCAGGGAAACGGACTGAACGAGGCCGCGATGAAGATAACCGAAGTAAGTTTCTGTATTTGTTTCAGTTCATTCCTACTAAGATAACCCAGGTTCGATTCACTGCTTATTTCATTTAACACGACCCAAGGTCCATAGTGGACACAAGATCACTTTGGTGCAGTAGCACCACCTAACGTTTCGGTCCTGGTTATGCGCGCAATTTTTAAAATTTACTCTTTGGCTATCTCGGAGCAATGCACGCCCGAGCAGTTCGTGTTTGTCTTTGCTTCTGGTGCATCTGCTTATGTCAAGATGAGAGAGAACGTAGACATTTTACAGCAATGCAGGACAGGATCAAACAAGCGTGGTTTCACATGAGTCGTGTTTCCTGAGGTCGAGAGTAGTAACTGCGCTGGAAATGCAAAACATGGCAGCCAGTCTTGAATTAGGGCAACGAGCGCGAGGAAAAACAAGTGCCCCTATTACGAGTGTCGGCACCTCTATTTTACAGTGCGCTGTTCAAGGCATCATAACAAACGGGCCTCACGATGTCATCACTAACGCCCTGCCGGTGTTTACCGCACTGTTACCGAGCATGGGCCCGCTAGGTAAGTCCAGTCCTTCTTATTTCTCAATTCTGCCTAACATGGCAGGGCGAGATTAATTGAAGTGAAGAGAGTAGAACTGCAAAGGAGGATTAGAGCAAGCTTCAACAGCGTCTCCTTCAATTACATCTATTAAAAAGAAAAGCTTCAACAAAGAAGACCAGATTGGTAGTCCGCAGCTGTGGCTTAGCGGTTATAGTGGCTGGTTGCTCACTCAGAAAGGCACTTGTTCGATCCCGGCCACGGCGGTCACATTCTCGATGTAGGCGAAAATGTCAGAGGCCCGTGTACTGCGTGATGTGAGTGCATGCCAGAGGACCCCGTGTGGTCAGAATTTTCGGAGCGTTCCACTATGGCGTTCGTCATAAGTTGCGCCGTGGTTTTGGCACGTGCAACTTCAGTAATTATCATTAACAGCAGATTTGTTGGCATTTTCACTTTTTGTTCAAAGCACGCGGGAGACGAGTGTACACACGATGGCGCTTGCAATTAGAATTAAATTTTTATTAAAGCGAGAAAAGGCATTTAGAAAAGCCGTTACAGGAAATGTTGCTTGCACATGCGTACCAGAGCAAGTTGTAACACGCATTTCGTGTCAGGAGCGCCGTAAATTCAGACTGAACAAAAGTTCCTCACAAATTGCCGTGCGTCTAGATATGCGTACTCTTTATCGCGCAGCATTACCGAGTTTGACTATAACGTATTGAAGCCCACCTTTTGTAGCGAGTGCAACATTGGCCATATTCTTGTCGTTTCACTGTAATCGGTGGACACACCGCGAGCTGAGCCGTTGCCTAGCAACCGCCGAAGCTGGCAGCGCCGCTCACCGCGCCATCTGGCATGACTTCAGAGGTGGATTCAGCGAAACCGCGAGTTCACCGTTGCTACCGTTGCCTACCGTAGCAGTTGCCAACGGTGAAGAACGTGCCGTCCGGCTGGTAGGAACCGGTCTGGCCGTTGAAGCGCTGTACGTGTCAGACAAGAAACTCCATCCAGGAAACCATTGGAAGTAGTGGCCACCTGTATCCCAAAGCGTGGAATTGTCGAGGACCTGTGTGATTGTGGCAGGAGAATTTAACGGGACCCCGGACTCGCTTAACGTTGCACTTAAAGATGACTTCAAGCTGGATCTGGCGAGTGACTCTAACATACTGCAGACTACACAATGGCGAACCTACGATCGACCTGGTTTACCAGAGACAAACCTTGGCCTCAAAGTACTGTGTCGGAGCCATTGAGACGGCTGCTTGCTACTTCACCGACCATCGGGCCGTCTTTGTGGCAAATGAGAAACAGCAAGATTAAGACTTTCAAAATAAATGCGTTACACTTTAAGTAAAATTGTCTAGTCTTTAACGTAACCATAACTTAAGGTAACAACCAAGCCCCGCCACGGTGGTCTAGTGGCTAAGGTACTCGGCTGCTGATCCGAGGGTCGCGGGATCGAATCCCGGCCGCGGCGGCTGCATTTCGATGGAGGCGAAATGTTGAGGCCCGTGTGCTGTGCGATGTCAGTGCACGTTAAAGAACCCCAGGTGGTCGAAATTCCCGGAGCCCTCCACTACGGCGTCTCTCATAATCAGAACTGGTTTTGGGACGTAAAACCCCACAAAACAACAAGGTAACAACCAAACCTAAACACTCAGACTTACGAAGCTAAATGATAAAGATGTACCGTACAGAGAACCAAGCTAAACAATAAGATTAACCGTACCGCTCGCTGCTCACACGCAGGCATAACCAAGTTAAGCCACAGCCATTTTTTTTTTGACGTGGAATGATTGCACTAATTAGAAAGTTGTTTGGTTTCTATGCCGACAAGTAGTTTTCGTTTCATTGAACACTGCGATACAGCTACAGTTTTCTCAGTGAACCACCAGATGAATATACCTGAAACCTCCATTGATGAATGCCGTTCCCTAAGTTATTCATTAGCACACATCAAAGACGGACCCACAAAATTTTTTACAATAGAAAAAGAAAGAAAAGGCACTACGCAAGCCACCCCCATTACATGTTCCACACATTTACTGCGATGTTTTATGGAGCGAAGTGCTGACTCTGGATTTATTAACCATTTGAGCGCCACATTTTTTTTCTGTTTAATGCAAACATTTGGCCTTTACAATCTGAGATGCGCGTGAACACGGTAGTTTAAAAAAAATGAAAAAAAAAAATGGAACGCTCACTTTTCAATGAAAACATATTCGTCACCGAAATAAGTCAATAATGTTATTATCCATTACCGCCATTATTAGTATTTGTTAGTTTGATACCCATGAGTTATTTTTTAAAGGATAGAAGAGCACCCGACGGCCAAAGTGCATGCAGATGTTCGATGCGAAGCCAAAGTAAATTCTTTATCTTTGCGATGTTAACGAACAGGCTGCCTCACGGAATCGCGTGAACAGCGCAGGCGAATCCTTTGTTCTTCGTTCATACATGGTCTGATTTTCATAAGTTTAGCTGGTTGCCAGCATATGCACAGCTGACGTTAAATATATAAGGCGGTCGTTAAAAACGACAAAGAACAGGGAATGACGCTAGAGCGTTGAGAAGTGTGAGCTGTAGCGGAAGGCCAATCTTTTTTTTTTATCGTACCGCAGAGCTGTCCTACAATGTTTCCAATGGAATCTTTGGGACTCAAGGACGCGTGCATGCGAGCGTCAACTTGTTTCTTGCCGTACACTTTCGCAATAGCGTCTTACGTATACGCCTAACACTCCTCACATCCCTTCTTTTTGCTAAAGTACGGTCGAATGAACTCGGTTTTTTTTAAACATTAAACGTTGTTTTGTTCTTCCTTGAGTCTTTGTGACCGCGTCTACCGGTTTGGGGCAAACCGCATTTGGGCCCCACATTTGCAAACGGCTAAATAGTGAACTTGTTAGTATGACTTATAGGTATATGTTTCGCTTGGAAGTGGTCAGTCGCGTTCTCAGAAAAAGAATATGCATTTTCGTGATGAGATGCGAATGCAGCGACCAAGCGCGTCTGATTCAATACGTGCGTTGCACTTATCCTGAATAAACAGTCACATGGAGGTTGGCCCTCGTTTGGCATGCGCTATACACAAACGAACTCCTTCCCTCTGTTACCATGGGACCTGCTTAGAAGTGGCGCATCTTATCTGATGTGCTCTTGAAGTTAATTATAAATTCTGGGGTTCTGCGTCCCTAAAACCACGAGTGATTATGAAAGATGCCGAAATGTGGGGCTTCTGAAATTTCGACCATCTGGGTTTCGTTCTCGTGTACGCATATCGCACAGTAAACGGGCCTCTAGCACTTCGCCCCCATCGAAATGCGACCGTCGTCGCCGGGATTCGATCCCGCGACCTTCGGGTCAAGTACCATAGCCACTAGACTACCGCGGCAGGTGTGTGCCCGTTAAAATTAATTCGGAGCTGCTGCGTGCAAAAATCAAGATGCGATTACGCACGATGCACGCCGGTAGCTAATCCTGACCTCCTTCATTTTTTGAAGAACTTCAGAGATAAACTAGAGTTCTATATTCATTTCGCACACATACTTTTCAGGCGGCTTTGATCTTCCCTCAATGCTTCCCATGCTGGGAGGACTGAACAGCATGAACCTCTGTGGTGCAAACGGCTGCGGTGTCGGTTCCCTCGACCAGAGCAGCTTATGCGGTGGCTCCGTCACCATCAGTCTGCCGTCGATTGGTAACCTGGACAAGGTGGGTACATCTAGGAGTCACTCACAGCTTTCACCTTTCTTTGTACTACATCACTACCACAGAGATGGTACACCTCATCCTTATCATTAGATAAGAAATAAAAATATAGATAAAGCAGTGGCGCGAGCTTATGGGGCCCTCATTTAAGGTCTCGAACCTATCAAGAAGGTCCCTCATCTTGTTTAAAAAAAGTTTTTTGTCTCTCTCATTCTTCACACGCAATACAGAAGAATCTACGTCGATACCATCTTAGCACTCCTTTAAAGGGCAACTCCGGCGGTTTTCTCACCATGTTACCTTGACACAAAATATGCTTTGGGATGTACACATCGAAGCAGTTTTAGGCAAGCTATCTCGTGTGGTTGCATGATGGTGCGTCACAGATTGATATTACCTTTTAAAATAAAGCTTCTTGTTTACAATGCGCTCTTTTTTTCTTCTTTGTATTATTGTTTTTTGGTATGGGGTACGACGACACATACGAATCTTGAAAGACTTCATATACTGCAGAAAAAATTTCTACGAGCACTTTTCAACGGACCCTACAATTCCCATACCTCAGATTTATTTTTGAAAGGAAATATCATCCGCGTCTTTAACCTTTACATTTATAAGTTAAGTGTAGCGTTTAAACGAGAGATAAAAGAAAATTTAAAGTTTTTCCATGTGTTATCTGATCTTGCCGAAAACACTCATTCATATGACACTCGTTACATAGAACAGTGAAAGGTGGTCACTCCGCGGGCAAACTGTTCTATGCAGAAACTGTCATACACGCTACCAACCCTTTTAAATTCATTTCATAACTTACACATCGAATTGCAAATAACTTCTGCCAGAACACTGCGCGAGCATTTTATCCATCCATGCTCATATAGTAAATGAGTTTAAAATATTGCTTTCTTCTTTCTTTCTTACAAACATGGCTGTTTTCTTTTATGGAATTGTATAAATTTTTCGACATATTTGTATTTATAAATATGTGGTTTACGAAACGATTTTTTTCTTTTCTTTTGTGAATGTGTGCCATCGCTGCCTGCACTGTAGAGGTGGCAGCGAGCCTCTGTCAAGTTGCTTGTTTCAAGCAACTTTAGCCGCAGTCTCCTCCATCGTTGATGAAAATAAAGAAGTTATTATTATTATTATTATTATTATTATTATTATTATTATTATTATTATTATTATGTTCTGATATCGATGTTTACCAATGGTACTGATAGTCCTGTAGAAACCAGGGTGGTTCAATTCGCTCAGAAACGCATCAATAATCTTAAATGACCGACTGAAAAGTGTGTTCAAACGGAAACCGAAACCGGCTTACACTTCTCTCAGTGTGTGCTACGACGTCACAGCCTCCCCGCCGTCAGAAATAAGGAGCTGGTGCCAGAAAAATGCCAATGGCGAGGTCATTTACGATGTATTGAGTTATGCCAGCTTTTCTGAACTTGACAGCGACGATTTGAGCGCTGAAGTATAACCGTTATGCTTTCCTGGTCCGTAGGCTCGGGTAGGCAGCGTTGAAGGTGATGACGTCAAAAAGACAGGGTGGACCGCAGGGGAATCCGCTCAATATTTTAAAAGTTCATTTCCAGCAAGGGAGGGCGCTGCGACTGCTGAGGTGTACGGCCGTGTTCATATCGGGTCGGTCGTTTTCAATGTTCTTCGGCAGTCTTTGGATACCAGCCACCGAACTTTTGTCATCACCGTATCCGCCTAGTCGTCGAGAACGCGTGGACACACTTTTTGCAACGTGGGCGCTTCTTACTTCATTTTGGAAGGACTTTCTTGCCAGCGTTGAGCGGCCGCCGCGCTAAGCCTGGGCGCTCGCGCCAACTGAGCGCAGGCGTTCACGACAGCTGCGGAGACGCCCAGGTTGCGTTCCCACATTTCGCCGTCGTGCAACCGCGTGCGCCATGGCTATGCAAGTTTCCGTGCTCGGGAGAGATGCTTCTCTTGAAGAACTTCAATCTCCTGATCAAAAGGACAGAAAGTTGAGCCAGTTGGTGAGGGTCCATAGTCAAAAGAAGAGGCGTGCAAGACACGGACACAAGGGGAGAAGTGAACAACACGAACGCCGACTAACAACTGATGCAGAGCACAGAGGCGAAAAAGAAAGAAGACACACAGCCTATCTGCGCATGCTCGGTATGGTAGCGCCACCTGTCTAAACGGTTACACGTGCCGGTCTACGCGATAAACAACTGCTAAGGCATTCTATCTCCTGTCTGTTTAAGCTAATCGACGGCTGACTCACGCACGCACTTCCACTATTACTGATATGCCAGGCCTCGACCAATAAACGCGTCTCTTCATTCTTATGTCTGTACAGGATCTCGGTTTCGTCTAACTCGGGCGTGCAGCTACAGACCTGGCAGTGCAAAGATAGATTAGACGGCGTTCCACCTGATAGCGACCTTCTATGTTCAGTTAATCTTTGATTAATACAACGCGCAGTTTTTTTTTCTTATTTCGCTGTCACTTAGGTCGCTGTTGAAAAATATGGGGGCTAATGTAAATAACTTATTTGGCTCCCTTACTAGACGAGGTCCAAAAATAGTGAGTTTCCTTCCACCTAACAGAGAAGTAATATCCCGTTCAGTGTTACAGACGTGTTACAGACATGCTATATTTTCGTCCCCGATTCCGCGCACAAGGCAAGCAAATAATGGTAGTGCATACAACCCTCACTTGTAACTATTCCAACGGCGAATAATTGCAGGGCTTTCTTGGTGCTTTAACTTGGAATTGAATTAACAGTCGCGCGAAATTTTCGTATTTCGTACATCTAAACACTAGTTTCTTCAAAATAAAGCGTCCTGATAAATCTATTTACTTGAATGAGCAGAGGCTCGACGTGGGCAAGTTTGTTTTGCATGCTTGGAATGCCTTCCCTTTGTACGTGTTTTGTGTTTGTCCCCGTTCTCTTGCCCTCTCTTTTTCCTCATGGAACTCATTTGCACTTATGCTTGAAGATGTAGCCTTCTCTATTCGAGTTGTTCGGTCAGATACTGTAGCCGAAAAAGTTATTGGTATAAAGAGATTTCTTCTCATTTTATTTTCCCATTGGCCGCTCATAGATTGTCTCAAGTACTGATTGATCGATCAATCGTCTCGGCGACTGTAGTTATTTCGACTGTTATGTTTACAACCGCTCTATATTGTATTCAAGAAATGAAATGATTTGAAATTAATTTTCCTGGCTTGCTGAAATTAATAGGGCATCGTATGACCTCATGTGAGCAACAGCAATGGACTATTCAAACGTTATCAGAGAATTCACATATAATCCAGACAGGTCATCTTAGGCACTGTACAAAGCCACTGTATTTTCAGAGGATATAAGGTATCATGTAAGTACAAATCAGTTGAGGAAAAGGGCTTAGCATTCGAGGTCTCGCTCATTTGTTGGCGCTGCGAAAATGAGCTTTTCCAGAAAACGGAGAGCTGCTGCTGTCCTTGAGACATATTGCCGCGAAAGCGACGATACGAATATGGTGACCTCTTCTTGAATGAATTTCGCGACCACCGCCTGCTGGTAGCGGAGCTGTTAACCCTTGTGCACGGTCGGCGATGAACCGCAGCGCGGTCTTTTTGTCGACTCGTTATTCCGTAGTTTGCTTGCTTGTGGATAACACTGCAAAGCAGTGCTGTCCAGTTGCAAGGTTGGTTGAAAATTCCTCTCTCTGCGGTATCGTCTTCGGAAGGGGACACGCCGTGCGCGCACATTGCGACCATATGTAAGTCGTCAAGAAAAATTACGAAAACGAAGCTGTGTAGGGCCAACCATGTAGGGGCACTGCTCAAAAAGAAAAAAAAAACGTATGCACTGTACGACATATTCCCCACGCGACCGCATACAACGCCCGAAAAGCGTCAGCGCCCCGCAGAAATAGGAATAAGAGGGGAACAAGGATCAAGGATGGAAGCCTCTCGGGGAGATTGACATCGGGGTGCGAACGTCGTCCGGGTGCGAAATACCCAGGGTTAGTTCTCTGCGAGTGCTGGGAATAATCAACGGTCAGCACAGGCGCACTATAGATAAGCTTATAGGGCATGGTGAAGGGGTAATCAGGCTCATTGCAAGGGTTTCGAACAACAAGGGAGGGCTTAAGGAAGATAATCTCCTCCGGCTGTTTCACGCGTTTCTCATGAGCCATGTGAATTACGTCATTCCCATGCACAGATGGCAGAAACACGAAATCAACAAGCTGAATACGCTCATCAGGAAGAGTATTAAGAGAGTCCTTAGACTCCCAATGCGCACATGTACAGAGAACCTAGCAAGCTTAGGCGTCCACAACACATTAGAGGAAGTTATCGAAGCACAGCAGTCCGCACATATTGCCAGGCTCTCGTCTACGTCAGCGGGAAGGGGTATCCTGGCTAAGGTAGGGTTCAATCCAACGGCGTTACAGGATCGTAACGTTCAGCTATCGGATAGTGTGCGGCAGCCATTCAGGTCTCCCCCATTCCGAGGAACGTCCATCCAGTTTTCAACACTGGCAGGAGGACGGCTCGCGCCTCTGCGCTTCTGCTGTACGCGCATTCACACGAAGCAGAGTCATGTTTCGTAGATGCTGCCCAGTATGAAGGCGACTCCAGTCGTTTTGTTGCAAACGTCGTGACATGAAGGGCCGAGTTTTATCTGCCGTGTCAATCAGGACGTCCTCGGCTTTCAAGGCGGAGCAGATGGCCATTGCGCTAGCGCTCCTCAGTTCGGACAAAGAAGAAATTTTCACGGACTCGAGATCAGCCCTTCGAGCTTTCTCGACTGGGGCTGTCTGTGAGGAGGTTGCTCGGGCCCTTGAGGGTAAGGTGCTTACTCGTCATACCATTACGTGGTTCCCCGGCGCACGAGGGTGCCGAAGTACGGGGGCTAGCCAACGTTAATGAGTTGGCCCATGCCCGCGCGCGAGGTCTTGCTGGCCGCGCCGGGCACTGGGAAGTCGGTGTACAGGGACGGGCCGACGGGCTTCGTCCGGCCTTTTCAGAGGCAGACCCCCCCCCCCCCCCCCGCTTCAGGGACATTCTGTGCACATTCAACGAGATCACTAGCCACTATCGGATGAGTCGCAGGATTTTCCCCTCCCCACATCGGAATCTAACGAGACCTCAGGCCGTGACTTTTAGGCAAATCCAAACAAATTCATATCTGACACTTTCCGCCTTCAGTAGGTACACAGAGGTTTCCCCTCTTTGTCTCGACTGCGGTGGGATTAGTGATTTTAAGCACATGCTCTGGGAGTGCCCCTCTTTACAGTGCCACACAGACGATGGGTTGACGCCGGGAATATTTTATTCATTGGTCAAGAGCCACGATTGGCTTGAGCAACTCCGGGCAGTCCAGAAGGCCCACGATGCGGCGATAAGGCTTGGCCTTCCCGTCCCAACGTGGGAGCGGCCCGCTGTCTTGCCCCTATAACAATTGGGAAGATACTTCCGGACCACAATAAAGTTTATTATCTATTTCCGGCAAGGCTAAATGACTTGCAACCACCCGGTTTGACATACGTTATTAGAGTGCCGAGGAGAATATATATTGAAAATTTCATTAAGATCAGTGGATATTGAAAAATCGCCGGAGTTGCCCTTTAAGGACAGGCGTTTCCCGTCTCTGTCTTTGTCCCTACTGAGACTACTGAGACTAACGTTTCCGGGCCGGAAAGAACAGCATGCAAGAATCACTACCCTGTCAGGCGCAACTCATCGGAGCATGAGGCAAAGTGCCTTGAGTGGCGGCGCGGATGACAAGACCGAAGCCAATACCCCTTAAAGAAAAGGGGATTGCGTATAATTCAATTATCCTGCACAGTCTACAGGCTGCTACCATAACGTGAGTGAAAGTGTTATTCGCCTTCTGGACCAATGTATTACGTTATCGCGGAAGCAGAGGCCGCAGAACGCAGTATAGGAACCACGAACACCGTTTCCTGCAGACAAACTGCAACTTTCCCAGCCATAGAATGACAAGTCAACTTCTTTTGTGAGTTGAAAGAGCCTCGTTCTTCGTTTTTAAGCCTAACGCAGAGACGCGAATGCCCATAGCCGCAACTTCCCAAAATGGGCACCCTTGTTCGTACATGTGATGGGCCAGCGTAGACAGGCAGTGGGGCACCGGCTGGAAAAATTGGGGGGGGGGGGGGGCTTCAGCCCGGTCAGCCCATGGCTGCCTACGCCACTGGTGCAGACGCCGACAACAATGGTACTCGGCGCGATGCGTCGTCGTCTCCCTGGCAACGTTTCCGGGCGCGGGAGGCTTCTCAACAGGAGCCGGAGGGAAAGTCGGCGCGCCGGGGTGCGCATCGGACACGCAGCGCCGCATGCATGACAAGCGCAGTACTACGCGCCTGTGCAGGCAGACGAATTCGAAGGCAGCGCCACCTGCGCCACCCCGAAAGCAGCCAAAAACAGAGCGAGTTAAGCGAAACATCCCGCATTAAGACCAGCCCAGATCGTCGCGACAGACCAGAACCGCACAAAGGAGAGCGCATGGAATTGAAGACATCACAGCACCTACTTACACTACTGAAGACACCCGGATCAGCAAATGACTTCGCATTGCTCGAAGCGTGAACATTATAGGGAAGGCGTATACACACACAGCAACATGCCAGCGGGTCGCGTCGGTGTATTCTTTGGCATTTCCTCTACCTATCCCCAGGTATATTCCACCGCATAGCGCTGGCAGCTGGCTTCCATAGCCACAAAGTAAACATTGCACGGGTGGTAGCGCGCAGCATCGCCAGTGCTTCCTCGCGCGCAAGTGAGGGGATGTCAAAACGTGAAAAGCGCGAGGGGTGTGCTAAGCTACGGCAACGGAAGCTCGAAAGAAAAATCATCTGGCGTGCTTCCTCCTACTCCGAATTCGGCACGACGCCGAATGGCTGAAGTGCAACCAATCTGGATATACCGAAACATCAAGGGCTGCTGAAGTTTACTTCTGCTGCTCGACTTGATAGAAGAAACAGCACCACTAACGTGAAACCTGGGAAGGTGGGAAGCATGAGGCGATGCGCCGGCATTTACAACAGGAACACGTCAGTCGCTGCTAATGAGCTTGCTTTAGGTTGCCACGACGACGACGTTAGACGCCGACAGCCCGGGCTCATCTGCAGAAACTCATTAAAATCGCTTCGGACCCGACGGCCCCACACATACATTGTCTGGGTTCACTGCCTCCAGGATCGGCCCACGAATGTACGCACACAATATCTTACTGCACGGCCTCCAGGATGGGCCCACCGTGACTACAGCAGCAGCACACGCCGACAAGCCCAGCCCCTAAGGTGCTCCGCACCTGAAAGAACGAATCGCTCTTGCACGCTATAAAGAGGTGTCTCATAGGGTGGAGTACGCTGTCACCAATCCCGTGCTGTGAGGTACGGGACGCGATCGCCGGAAGTAATTCCAAGAACCAACGTCTTGGTTTCCCGAAAAAGATACCACAAAAGCTTGGAGAATGAAGTTTTTGGTCTCTCTCGGCACACTAGCAAAAACGCCAGCAGTGGTTCAACGGCCGAGTTAGAGCCAAGGGTGATCAAACAAAACAAATACATTCTCATCAAATAGGCAGTTACACAAAACGCACACAAAAACGGCTCTTCGAAACTCAAATACAGATGGGTTACAACATTACGCGAAACCAACAATCTCGAACAAGCTCATGCAATGCAACAAGGAATAAACACAAAAGAGTCCTATTCACCAAGTCACTTGACGCGTCTTCTCAACTCGAAGCTTGCAGGTGGGCTTGTCAGCTGGCTCGTGGAACAGCGTCTGAGTCGCGACTTCTTGCTACTTCTTCTACTTGCTACTACTCTACTCTCTTTTCCCGCGGCCCGCGTCCGACTGCTTATATAGCCTTGGGAAGCAGTGCTAGAAGCTTCGGCGCGGCCCACGTGACTCAAGCACACACAAAGTTGGGAACCTTCTCGCCCATTCTCGGTCCTTCTTCGTTGGGGCGGCGCCTTTTTCTCTCTCTCACTGCGCGAGGAGCCTCGGTGTGTACTCTCCGCCTCCTCTCTCTCCTTACGTCTGTCTTGCGCGCGCGCTCGCCGCGATAAGACGCTTTCTACAAAATTCCCCCCTTTGGAGATTCGGCGTGACCTAGGGCGCCTCTTCCGTGCGCGCCGCTTGTTTTTGGCTTCCGGTCCAGCTCGACGCCGGGTTTCTTGTCGAAATGGGCACTATTTTGTGACATACGCTTGTAACTCATACATAATTGTTTTTCAGCAGAATATGTATGCCTGCATGAGTTTGTTCTCGTACACTTGGAAATTGACAAACACGCTGAACACGCTGTCGGGTGTCGCTAGCGGCGTTTTTTGGACCACTTTCAGAACAGAATTAAAAACATAATCCTTTTTTTTTGTGAGGTGAAAGCATGCTTGGTTCCCCTAAATGTGACGCACGACCTGCCCATTTTTACCACAATCTCAAAGAATTTACCGCACGGTAGACAGTCCCTTTAACGAATCGGGGAATATCTTATTTGTTGAGTGAATACATCCGGTTATGTACTTGCGCGTACACGACTTCGTGTAGCACTGCTCATTCAAGTACACGGTGGCCCTTCATCAAAGGGAACACGTGAACGCGCAGCTTCTGTGCGGTGACTGCATCTAGAGCCAGCTAGTGGACGCAGAAGAAATCACTTCCGCTTTTTTGCGTAACACGTTATCGGCTGGAAGAGCTACCTTTCGGGACAGATTCGCACTGCCTATCGGTCGTAGCAAGTTACTCTACTCACCAGCGGGTGACGCCAAAATCAGACGCACGTACTTCCTGTAGATGCCGCTTTCTGGAGCTGTAAGTAGCCACCGCAGAGCACTGACCGTGCGCTCGCGTGCTCTCTACAACGCTGTATTGTTTTTGAACTAGTTAGGGGCATAAGTTCACATTTCTTGGTGTACAGTAACTCGCTTAGTTACGTCTTGCAGATAAGGCACAGATTAGCAGTGAAGTTTACGCAACCCATTTGCGTTATTGCATCAACGGGCTTCTAAATTCTAGATTACGTGTCAATTTTTCGTTTAAATAATATCTTTCGCGATGATGTGGCTTGGTTTGACAGATTGAAATATAGGGGGCATTGGAAAATCAAGAAGCTACCATGAAAATTGGCATCACTGCCAACTTTTTCTTCTCTACGTGTCTCCCTTAGATTGCCCACACTGTTTGGACAAATGAGTCGGCAGTACAATTTAATTAAATAAACGAAATAATCAATGGGTGGCTATATAAATAGATGAATAAACCGATAAGAATAAATAAATAAATCAATATTAGCAATTCATTTCTTTCTATCTCTTGTGTGTTACTCGCAGTGCTTTGACAAGACGACGATCGGATGCGTACCAGGGTCAACGGACATAGTAAGTATACACTGGCATTAGGCGACGACACGCATTACCCACGCACTGTTATATGGCTACGCTTGGCGCTTTGTCGTAGCTTTTTTTCATTAAGAGATGGCTTATTGCCCGATTAACAAACGCCTGATCTAGGATATAAAAGTGCCAGAAAAGCGTGCGTGGGTTTATACACAATGGCAGTGGCCCTTAGCGTTAAAGAATTAAATATTCATAACGAAAATAGTAAAAGAATGTTGATACCTCTGTCATAGGAATCGGTATAACACGAAAGTGAAACCTGTCTTCGCACATAAGCGGTAATCTGGCGAATCGAGAGGCGGCAGATGCGTTGGGAACTCTGGACATGTGAACCCCTTGCATGCACACATCAGCGGCACCTCGGACCTGCACAGGGATCCTCGACAGTGGTACACAAGCAAAAGTTCTTTAACGACTCACATTTCTCCAGAGACACACCATTGTTCACACTAACAGTGCTCCCTGCTGTACACTACTTCCTGTGCTCGCTGTTTGACTCGACCGGCTGAAGTGGACGTCAAAGGATGAATGTCACAAATTTGATCAATGTAATTTATACGCTGCGTAAGCTCTATAGTCGCATAAGCCTTTGGTTAGGACTAGCGTTCACGTTCAACCTTACGTTACGCACTCCTGTAGACGATACACCGAAAGCGGCCGAGAAGGTGCACCTGAAGCACTCACGCTGTTCAACCGCATTAGAGTGCACGAAATGGAAGCGTATATTTTCGAAGCAGTAGAGGCAGTCGCGCACCCATAGCGCGTGCACTCGCAAAACAAACACGCTTGCTCAGCGAACGAAGATGTCAACATGTCTGAGCCTGGGCGGATTTCAACCCAGGGGCAGTTGAAAGAAAGAAAGAAAGAAAGAAAGAAAGAAAGAAAGAAAGAAAGAAAGAAAGAAAGAAAGAAAGAAAGAAAGAAGCACACTGACAACAATAATTTTACCGATTGTCGCATGGGTGTGGTTTACAAGATTCCTTTAGGTGCGGACGGTTCTACGTGGGGCGAACAGCGCGTTGTAATAATCAAAGATTAATTGAACATAAAAGGTCGCTATCAGGTAGAACCCGTCTAATCTATCTTCGCACTGCCGGGACTGTAACTACATGCCTACGTTTGACGAATGCGAGATTCTGTACAGGCATAAGAATGAAGAAACGCGTTTAATGGTAGCGGACTTACATATTAATAATGGTGGAAGTGCGTCCGTGAGTAAGCCGTCGATTAGCTTAAACACAGAAGAGATGGAATGCCTTAACAGTCGTCTCTCGCGTATACCGACACGTCTACCCTTTTGACATGTAGTGCTACCATTAGTAGTGCTACCATGTGCTATCAGTAGTGCTACCATGTGTCTGTTATTTCTTCTTCGCCTCTGTGCTCTGCCTCAGTTGGTAGTCGTCGTTCGTGTTGTCCACTTCTCTTCCCTTGTGTCCGTGTTTTGCACGCCGTTTCTTTGCATTATGAATCCTTACCAACTCGCTCAGCTTTCTGTCCTTTTGACAAGCAGATCATGCGCCTTTCGCTACACCGACTGTGAGTTCACAAAACGATCCAATAGCAACCCGTTAGGCTTCTCTTGCGGACGCTCCCTGTTCATGGAAGGTTTGCGCAGACCTGCGGCGTGTGCAGCGCTCGGGAGAAATGCGAATCCTTCGACAACGTTAGCTTGCGTCGAATTGTCGAGAACACCTGTGCAATGCTTAGGTGGCACTTATGCCTATGCTTGCAGCGGGTGCACGGAGTAACCACCCCATACCTCCCGCCCATAAATTCGTCAGTTTGCCGCTTAAACAATGAGAATTAAGCTTCCGTGAGGACACATTTCACTTTCGTGTTATGCCGATTGCTATGACAGATGAACCAACCACGTCTTTTCATTCATCGTTTCCTTCTGCGTCTATTTTCTATCCTCTCTCCTTCTTCCTATCTTCAATTCTATTCACTCCCTCCTCCAGAAAGAGTAAGCAGGCGTCGTGCCCGTCTCGGTGGCAGCTGTAAGCTTGCTCCTCCCTTCTTTACCCTGTGGGTCTTAAGTACACGTATAAAATAATTATAATGCCTTTTCTTTTTCTAGCCACCGACGCGCACGAACAGCATATCTGTGCGACTTGTTGGCTCTACTTTCAAAATAAAACGCATTACACGCATTCAGCGCTGAGAGTATAGAAGCGCGCCTAACGGAAACTTATGCGCTTGCTTTGTCGTGACCCTTTCAGATTGACGGGGCTCTGTCCGTGTTCCAGGCTGTTAAGGTAAGCACTTCGTCACATAGTTCTTCATGTAAACCTAATGATATTTATGTTCCTGCTTCTGCTCTCATTAGCAAATTAGACCGTGCGATCTGCGCATGGCTGTAGATACGGATGCCTTGCAGCCACTCGCGCGTTTGCATTACTAACCTTCCACAACAAATCTGAGTGTAACCGTTGTTAGCCGGCATTTACGCATTCTCAAGAGGGAAAAAAAAGGCAGGGGAAGGTTTATACTTGTGACTTTAAGAAAGAAACGTGCACCGATGTCCCTTATGTTTGTCGTTAAGGGATTAGTCTCCCCTTACCTGAGGGAAGCCTCTTGCTCCCCCGTGGCAAAAAGACGCCAGGCCATCGTTCTGAGCAACACAATTAGGCTTACGTACTATGCCTATTCTGAGATAACAAAATAGTAACTACATAAGGCATGTCCTTCGATGCCTTGATGAAAGCGCGCGAAAAGGCGTGTCACGGAATTCAGGAAGAATATTGAAAGGTCGCGTTTCGTCCGCATTATATATATATATATATATATATATATATATATATATATATATATATATATATATATATATATATATATATATATATATATATATATGCGTTGAGAAATGACGGACGAACGTGCGAAAATGTTTATTTGTTCCAACGTTTCGGCAGGAGGGCCTGCCTTTGTCAGGGAATACAGGGCACAGGCGAAAACGCACTTCTTAAATACATGACTCCGGCGGGGGCCCCCAACACGTGCTTAACTATTATCATCATAGATATGGCATATATCATGTCACTATCAATCAACATAGGCACTTGTGCGATATGGTTATTACTGCATGAAAAAATTGCGAGCAAGACACAGTTTTCAACTACAAAGTGTGGGTTGTGCGCAGGGACAGGCAAATGGACAGTGGAGGTGTACAACAAATGTAGTATTAAAATAGAGTACGTTTCAAAAGGCTAACACAAACCGGTGTAAAATAACAATAACAAGTAGCTAAACAGCAACAGCGGTGAAAATGGGCAGTGAACGTGTATAACAAATGAAGTGTGGCAACGGTAACAAGGGTAAACCAACAAGCAAATAAAAGGTAAAATATAAGAACTGAAATATAAAACCGGTGAAAATGTGCAGTGAACGTGTATAACAAATGAAGTGTGGCAAGCGTAAACGAACAAGCATATAAAAGGTAAAATATAAAATATAAAAAATATATATAAAATATATAAAAAATATAAAAACGGTGACAGTGGTGAACATGGACTCAACGAGGTGCGCTACAAAAGCCGGTGGGAACAGGTCTAACACAAGCACAGAAAATGCGAAAATGCGGTAAGTTAGATGTGTGCGAGAATGGCTGATCTATTACGTGGTCAGGAATGTCAGCTTTCCAGCGCTTTCATTGATACCAGATGATACGGCCCTAAATTTATAGATAAGGAAGGATTCGCGTACCTCTCTTTCGTGGTGTGATCGAAAACCAGATTCTAATATCGTTGTTGTTAGTTGGTCAAGCGAATGTCCCGGTATGCTGACGTGCTTTGAAAGGGGCAGGTTAGGATATGTGGTCACGTGTGCCTTGTGGTTATTGAAACGTAATCTGAATGGCGTTTCAGTTTGACCTATATATTGAAATTTGCAAGCTGAGCATTCCAGCAGATAGACGCAGTTGTTGGTATCGCAGTCAAAGCTCCCTTTAATTTTCATTGTGAAATTGGACGCTGAACTTTTAACTGATTCCGCGGTAGCCATGTGAGTGCACACCTTGCATCGTGGCTTATAGCAAGGGCGGCAACCAGAATAAACGGGAGGAACGGAGGGGGTTGTCTTAGATGACGTCAGCATGTCGCGCAGGTTCCTTGATCGGCGGTATGCTACGCGGGGTGGTTCACAAAAAATGCTTTTCAGACGACCACTCTGCATGAGGATGTTGTGATGCTTTCTTAAGATGTAATTGACGTTCGGTATTGATGCAGAATGCGTTAAGACTAGGTTAGTGGATGGTCGCTGTGAAGTGCGCTCTTTCGATTTAAAAAGCTCGCGTCTGTTTACTGCCGTGGCACGATTAATGGCGTCGTCAATTATTTGAGGAGGGTACTTTTGACCTGTAAGTGCATTGCGCAGCTTCTCACAGTTATCAATGAAAGCGCTGGAAAGCTGACATTCCTGACCACGTAATAGATCAGCCATTCTCGCACACATCTAACTTACCGCATTTTCGCATTTTCTGTGCTTGTGTTAGACCTGTTCCCACCGGCTTTTGTAGCGCACCTCGTTGAGTCCATGTTCACCACTGTCACCGTTTTTATATTTTTTATATATTTTATATATATTTTTTATATTTTATATTTTACCTTTTATATGCTTGTTCGTTTACGCTTGCCACACTTCATTTGTTATACACGTTCACTGCACATTTTCACCGGTTTTATATTTCAGTTCTTATATTTTACCTTTTATTTGCTTGTTGGTTTACCCTTGTTACCGTTGCCACACTTCATTTGTTATACACGTTCACTGCCCATTTTCACCGCTGTTGCTGTTTAGCTACTTGTTATTGTTATTTTACACCGGTTTGTGTTAGCCTTTTGAAACGTACTCTATTTTAATACTACATTTGTTGTACACCTCCACTGTCCATTTGCCTGTCCCTGCGCACAACCCACACTTTGTAGTTGAAAACTGTGTCTTGCTCGCAATTTTTTCATGCAGTAATAACCATATCGCACAAGTGCCTATGTTGATTGATAGTGACATGATATATGCCATATCTATGATGATAATAGTTAAGCACGTGTTGGGGGCCCCCGCCGGAGTCATGTATTTAAGAAGTGCGTTTTCGCCTGTGCCCTGTATTCCCTGACAAAGGCAGGCCCTCCTGCCGAAACGTTGGAACAAATAAACATTTTCGCACGTTCGTCCGTCATTTCTCAACGCATACAAAGTACTGGATCCGCAGAAACGCTACTTGATATATATATATATATATATATATATATATATATATATATATATATATATATATATATATATATATATATAACGAAAGGGAAGGGGGTCAAGGGCTCGCTTTTATTTGTTATAGAAACAAGTTAATGAAACAACAATCATTGAAGCCTAGGAAAGCATAGGGGAAGTTATTCCAATTCGTAATTATGTTATTGTAATTTTTGGGGTAAGTAGAAAGGAATTAAAGTGGACGAAAAGACAAACCTGCCGTCAGTGGGAACCGAACCCACGACCTTCGGATATCGCGTCCGATGCTCTACCCACTCAGCTACGAAGGCGGTCGTCCCCTCGTCGACTTTATTGGGTACTGATGTAATATGGAATCCTGGGAGTGTTAGGCAGTGCCACTCGTAGCCATTGTGGCGAGTGTAGCACACTCTTACTGCCAGGAGGCGTCACGTAGAACGCGATCTTATGTCGAGGTGGCTGCTGCCCAATAAACCCTCATATTCTACCTAAGGCAGCAAGTCTGCCGCAACGAGGCCCAACGAAAGGGAAGGGGGTCAAGGGCTCGCTTTTATTTGTGGACGGGGGGACGACCGCTTCGTAGCTCAGTGGGTAGAGCATCGGACGCGATATCCAAAGGGCGTGGTTTCGGTTCCCACCGAAGGCAGGTTTGTCTTTTCGTCCACTTTAATTCCTTTCTACTTACCCCCAAAATTACAATATAATAATTACGAATTGGAATAACTTCCCTTATGCTTTCCTAGGCTTCAATGTTTGTTTGATTAACTTGTTTCTAACAAATATATATATATATATATATATATATATATATATATATATATATATATTATTGTAAAGGCGTTTATTCAACGCTGGCGTAAGGGCCGTCCGGTAGCTTGATCAACAGCTCAAGTCACGATCCCTGGAGCGAGCGGCGACCACACGAGCAATGCGCGTCTCAACGAGCCTGGATCTCGAGCACGAGCGGCGTCTTCCTAAGCGGAGCGCTGAAGAGCGAACCCCACTGCAAGGTGCTGGAGAGGACGGCCCACTACGACGTTCCAATGCTTCTTTACATTACCCCCGGGGACAAAAGGGAGCCTCCCGGCGACCTAACAGCTGGTCACTACGAGTGGATCATAGTAGGTCTTGAGGCACTCGACATTCACAATGTCGCGGCCCCGACGGCGCATGTCTGAGGATGGCTCAACGGGCTCGATGAGGTAGTTGACCGGGGGAGGTACGCTCAACTACTCGGTAGGGGCCTTCGTACTTGGGCAGTAGTTTTCAAGAGAGCCCTGGTGTAGTGCAAAGGACCGAGAGCCAGACAAGCGTTCCAGGAAGGAACGCAGGTGCAGAGGCGGTGTCACCGCGAATGCTCTTCTGGCGCTCTTGGTCACTGGTAGTAAACACGCGGGCGAGATCGCGACACTCTTCAGCACGTCTGGCTGTGGCAGAAATAGGCGCAGCCTCAGATGCATCCGGCCTGCACGGTAGGATTGCGTCGATTGTGTGCGATGGGTGCCGACCGTACAATAAAAATTGGCAGATCCCACGTGCAGTGGGAATCAAGGAAATGCGAAACACGCATAAGGAACGTAAAATGGATTTGCATTGTTGTCTCGCTAAACCGAGTTTAGTACATATGAAGTTAACGAAACGGCCGCAAGAGCACCATGACTGTGGCATGTAAACCATGCCGCTCATACACGTATGTCATGATTCTCACGTTATGACTTGTCATTTACGTTCGTCGTGCAATCGTGTTGTGCCATAGCAATATTGGTATACATCCCTTTAAAGAAACGAGTGGCATGTAGATCATGCCGCTAATGACATGCGTGTCACGATTTTCATGTTATGACCTGTCATTTATGATCGTCATGCAGTCCTGTTGTGCCAAACCAATTTTCGTATAGGCTCCGTGCAGTCGAGTTTTCCATGTGCGACATCAGAGCCAGAATTCACCGACTGGCGGAGAGAAGAAGCAAAATTGGGCAGACTGTGACAGGGAAATACGCGAACGCGATGTGCGTCTCCAACTCTACAGCAGCAGCGACCGCCCGTCCCACCTTCTCTCGTTTTATTTCCTTTGAGACGCGCGCTCCAAACCTGCGACAAACTGTTCCAAAGGGCAACGCCGCAAGCGTTCGTGTGGTTCGCAGCACGCCCGGAAAGCAGCGAAGAAACGCGCGCGTCGCTGTCGCCTCGGTTTCCACCGTGCGCGACTGAGCCGTTCGACGAGAGCTACGTAGCGCCCTCTGGTCAGTAGACGGAGCCATCCCATTAACGAAACGGCAGTATAGGGCCAGGACCATGGCATGTATGTAAATCACGCCGGTCATGACACGCGTGTCATGATTCTAATGTTATGACCTGTCATTTACGTTCGTCATGCTGTCGTGTTGTGCCATAGCAGTTTTGGTATACATCCCATTCACGAAACGCCTGGCATGTAAATCATGCCGCCCATGACATGCATGTTATGCTTTTCATGTTATAACCTGTCATTTATGTTCGTCATGCAGTCACATTGTTGCATACCAATTTTCCTACACATCCCACTAACGAAACGGCAAAGAGAGCACAAAGACCGTGGCATGTAAATCATGTCGCTCATGACATGCATGTCATGATTTTCATGTTATGATCTGTCGTTTACGTTCATGATGCAGTCATGTCGTGGCATACCAATTTCCGTATACATCCCATAAACGAAACGGCCAGGAGAGCACCAAGACCGTCGCATGTAAATCATGTCACTCGTGACATGCATGTCATGATTTTCGTGTTATGACCTGTCATTTATGTTTGTGATGCAGTCATGTTGTGGCATGCCAATTTGCGTATACGTCCCATTAACGAAACGCGTGGCATGTAAACCATGTCATTCATGACATGCATGTCATGATTTTCACGTAATGACCTGTCATTTATGTTCGCCGTGCAGTCATATTGTGCCATACCAATTTTTGTATACATCCCATTAGCGAAACGGCCAGGAGAGCCCTATGACCGTGGCATGTAAATCATGCCGCTCATGACATGCATATCATGATTTTCATGTTATGACCTGTCATTTGTGTTCGTCATGTAGTCATGATGTGGCATACCAATATTCGTAAACATCCGATTAGCGAAACGGCCAGGAGAGCACCAAGACCGTGGCATGTAAATCATGCCGCTCATGACATGCATGTCATGATTGTCATATTATGACCTGTCATTTATGTTCGTCATGTAGTCATGATGTGGCATACCAATATTGGTAAACATCCGATTAGCGTAACGGCCAGGAGAGCACCAAGACCGTGGCATGTAAATCATGCCGCTCATGACATGCATGTCATGATTTTCATGTTATGACCTATCATTTATGTTCGTCATGTAGTCATGATGTGGCATACCAGTTTTCGTAAACCTCCGATTAGTGAAACGGCCAGGAGAGCACCAAGACCGTGGCATGTAAATCATGTCGCTCATGACATACATATCATGATTTTGATATTATGACCTGTCATTTATGTTCGTCGTATTGTCATGATGTGGCATACCAATTTTCGTAAACATCCGATTAGCGAAACGGCCAGGAGAGCAGAAAATCGTAGGCGGCTAGATAGATAGATAGATAGATAGATAGATAGATAGATAGATAGATAGATAGATAGATAGATAGATAGATAGATAGACAGATAGATAGATAGATAGATAGATAGATAGATAGATAGATAGATAGATACGCTCAAACTCGCCGAAGTTCGCTAAGAAATGCTTCGCATTTAAAAATCAGGAGTTAGTGAATTGCATAAGCAAGGATATTCAGAAATTTGGTAACGGGGCCGAAATAATCCTCTTAGGAGATATGAATGCTCATGTGCATGACCTCGACGGATATACAGATTATAACGGGAAGTTGATGCTAGAGCTCTGCGAACAACACAGTCTCGATATAGTTAACATGAGTCATAAGTGCGATGGGCAGGTAACATGGGAGGTCGGAAGCAGGCAGTCAACAATCGATTACTGCCTCATGACGGAAGGAATTCACGACAAGTTGAGACAAATGAGCATAGTTGAGGAAGGGAGTAGCAGCTTGGGAAGTGACCATAAACGCATAACTTTGCAAATGGGCTATGTAGATTGTAAAGAGAGCATCGAATTAAAGTCGGGCAGCTCTTTTCTGAGTGAAAAACAAATTAGGAACGTAGTCGCAACAATCGAGGACATAGTGAGCAGAACAAAAGGCAAAGTGTGGGATTATAATGAGCTTATTAATCTAATAAGGACTGAAGTTACGAAAGAGAAACAAAAGAGTTGCTGGAGGGGAAAGCGAAAGCCAAAACGATGGTGGAACAGGGAAATTCAGGACGCAATTGAGAATCGACGGGAACCATCTCGAATACATAGGCAGGGAAAAAAGGAGCAGAGGCCACAAGACGAGGTCAAGCAAAAATGGGAAACATATCTCGAGAAAAAAGCCCTGGTACAGAGTTTAGTTGAAGCCCAGATTAAAGGCCAAAGTGAACGTCGGATATCGGACATTCGCGAAAAGAAGGACGCATCTAGGCTTTTCTGGAACCACCTGCAATCGCTGGGGAAGAAAACTGTAACTATGCAACGGCATATTGTGGATGAAGAAGGAAATAAATCGGAGGGGTACGACGCATTGACTTATATTCGAAACGCAGCAGCCGATTCCTTTAAGAAGCATGACGAGGCTCCCTTTACGACGTGTAACAGTAGCAAGGGAGACCAAGTGGAAGAACTAGTTCTGGAAAATTTCAATTGGAAGAAGGCGGAGGAAATGATTCCCAAACGAACAGCCACAGGATTAGATGGGGTTAGCATTAGTGTAATAAATGTAAGATGTAATTACTATACATCTTTATTACATAAGGATGTATAGTAAAAATAGAAGTTACATATTTATCATAGCAGCATTACACAATACTAAAACGAAAAAATGCACATAAGAAGGGGTACAAAGTAATCACGTGATGAAAAAAAAATATTATAAAAACAAAAGGTTCGTTTAACAGAGTGTTTTAAATGTTGGATTTAAAGGATGTTGGATTTAAAAGAGGTAACATTCCGCGACTGCCATGCACAGATCCAAAACACGATCTCTTTTCTTCTTTGTCTTTTCCCTGTTCCCACCAAATCTGTCCATTGTCACACCGGCCCACTACACTCTCCCGGGCTTTATTTCATCCCTCCGCTCCAGATAAGGGATGACGTTGGCAATGGCTGCTATTTCCATCACACCGTTTTCCGTCGTGTAGCCGATGGTCTTCAGTACTCTTTCTTTTGTGGCCAATTTTACCACTTTAAACGTACCCAGAAGTTTTGTGTTCGGACCGCCATAACCTTTCCGCACCAGAACCACATCACCTAGGGCTATTGCGGGAATATTTGTGTTATGACGTTTTTCAAAAGCTCTCTTCATCGCTTCCCTGTGCTTATCTTTTGCTGTTCTGCTTCTTTCTTCGTTTCCTTCAAGTGAAGCTTCTCTGATATGCCAAGTATGTCGTCCGCAGGTAAATAGGCAGGCTCCCTGAAAGCGGCGTATTGAGGGCTGCATCCATGAGTGCTTGTATGCGATCTGTTGTGGTGGGACACAGCTGCTTGAAGGCAACACTTCCACCCTCTTGGGAATCCTGCCGGGAATCCTGGGTACATACTCATATATTGTTTTATATCTCGGATGAGACGATCTGCTAGTCCGTTAGCTGATGGATGGTAAGGGGCTGTAAACTTCAGGGTAATGTTTCTTTCTTTTGCCCACCTTGCGAATTCCTGGCTCCTGAATGCGGGTCCATTATTGGATACAACACATTTCACGGCTTTAAACATGTCTCTGCTCAAGAGCGATATGACAGCAGCAGCATTTTCTTTTCCTGGCTTGGCTGCTAGCATCCTTGAGCATTCATCAATGCACACCAAAAAAGGATTGCGTTTTCTTCACTCCTTCGCTTTTATTCTTCAGTTCGGCGAAATCAACATGCACGGTTTCGAAAGGGATCTTTGCATGAGGTGGAAAAATCATGCTGTCTGTCTTCTGCTTGTATTTCGCTTTGTTCATTTGACATTGTTGACAAGAGCTAATGTACTCGTTAATACATTTCTTCATTCCAGGCCACGTAAATCTCCTCATTTTGTTGTATGTTTGCCAGAAGCCGTCATGCCTTCCTGACTTGGGACTGTCGTGATAAAGGCCGAGAAGTCTTGTTCTCAGAGTATCCGGCACGTGAAACCTTCCGTCTAAATACATCAGCTCTTCTGTGCCTTCCCACAATTGAAGTGAGTTAACACCCTCGTCGTTAGTGACAATGGGAAGTCGAGAAAGGGCGTGAGCGTCTGACAAATCTTGTCCACTTCTGTGTGCCACCTCAAAATCAACTGTTGAATTTCACTTATCCATCGAGCAACTCGGCCTTTAGGTTGAGAACCATTTAGCAAATGAATAAGTGCCAGATGGTCAGTGAACAGCTTGAATTTCGTGCCTTCTAGGTACGATCGAAAATACCTAATTGCTGGCACAACAGCCAATGCCTCCTTTTTAGTCGTGCTGTAGTTTTGTTCCGACTTCGTGAAAGTATAGCAGTAACATCCAGCCACGTGATTTTTCTTTCGCTTCCACTTGTGGCTCTTCGTTGGTAAAGGACAGCACATGCGCCGTAGTTCGATGCATCCGCGTTTAAGTTCAAAGGGAACAGTGAAGTCCGGCAGTGTGTGTACCGGGTCTGAGGATGTGGCTAATGCTAATACCAAATATTTATACGCCTTCTCACATTCTTCATTCCATATGAAATCTCTGTCTTTACAGAGCAAGTTGTTTAACGGCTTCGCTCGTGCTGCAATATCATTTAGGGGCGAAGCTCCTTATGGTTTGGGTCTGTCCGTCCGTTGTAGTAGCGCGTTACCTACTAGGAACGCGCTACTAGGAGGGCGCGTGTGGGAGGGGCGCCCTCGGCCAGACCTCGGCGCGTGCCTCCCGGCGCGCGAGCTCTCTCACTCTTCCATCTGCTGTCTTGTGAGAGAGAGAGAGAGAGAGAGAGCGAAAGGCGCGCGTTGACTATGGAAACGCTTTCTTCTATGAACGCCCTACCAGCTCGCAAAGAAGGAGAACGCGCCCTCACCCGCGAGAGACAACGTTGACGCAGGCAGTGTCTTCTAGCGAGTTTCTTGATTGAAAAAATTGGCAGATCCCACATGCAGTGGGAATCAAGGAAATGCGAAACACGCATAAGGAACGTAAAATGGATTTGCATTGTTGTCTCGCTAAACCGAGTTTAGTACATATGAAGTTAACGAAACGGCCGCAAGAGCACCATGACTGTGGCATGTAAACCATGCCGCTCATACACGTATGTCATGATTCTCACGTTATGACTTGTCATTTACGTTCGTCGTGCAATCGTGTTGTGCCATAGCAATATTGGTAAACATCCCTTTAAAGAAACGAGTGGCATGTAGATCATGCCGCTAATGACATGCGTGTCACGATTTTCATGTTATGACCTGTCATTTATGATCGTCATGCAGTCCTGTTGTGCCAAACCAATTTTCGTATAGGCTCCGTGCAGTCGAGTTTTCCATGTGCGACATCAGAGCCAGAATTCACCGACTGGCGGAGAGAAGAAGCAAAATTGGGCAGACTGTGACAGGGAAATACGCGAACGCGATGCGCGTCTCCAACTCTACAGCAGCAGCGACCGCCCGTCCCACCTTCTCTCGTTTTATTTCCTTTGAGACGCGCGCTCCAAACCTGCGACAAACTGTTCCAAAGGGCAACGCCGCAAGCGTTCGTGTGGTTCGCAGCACGCCCGGAAAGCAGCGAAGAAACGCGCGCGTCGCTGTCGCCTCGGTTTCCACCGTGCGCGACTGAGCCGTTAGACGAGAGCTACGTAGCGCCCTCTGGTCAGTAGACGGAGCCATCCCATTAACGAAACGGCAGTATAGGGCCAGGACCATGGCATGTATGTAAATCACGCCGGTCATGACACGCGTGTCATGATTCTAATGTTATGACCTGTCATTTACGTTCGTCATGCTGTCGTGTTGTGCCATAGCAGTTTTGGTATACATCCCATTCACGAAACGCCTGGCATGTAAATCATGCCGCCCATGACATGCATGTTATGCTTTTCATGTTATGACCTGTCATTTATGTTCGTCATGCAGTCATATTGTTGCATACCAATTTTCCTACACATCCCACTAACGAAACGGCAAAGAGAGCACAAAGACCGTGGCATGTAAATCATGTCGCTCATGACATGCATGTCATGATTTTCATGTTATGATCTGTCGTTTACGTTCATGATGCAGTCATGTCGTGGCATACCAATTTCCGTATACATCCCATAAACGAAACGGCCAGGAGAGCACCAAGACCGTCGCATGTAAATCATGTCACTCATGACATTCATGTCATGATTTTCGTGTTATGACCTGTCATTTATGTTTGTGATGCAGTCATGTTGTGGCATGCCAATTTGCGTATACGTCCCATTAACGAAACGCGTGGCATGTAAACCATGTCATTCATGACATGCATATCATGATTTTCATGTAATGACCTGTCATTTATGTTCGCCGTGCAGTCATATTGTGCCATACCAATTTTTGTATACATCCCATTAGCGAAACGGCCAGGAGAGCCCTATGACCGTGGCATGTAAATCATGCCGCTCATGACATGCATATCATGATTTTCATGTTATGACCTGTCATTTGTGTTCGTCATGTAGTCATGATGTGGCATACCAATATTCGTAAACATCCGATTAGCGAAACGGCCAGGAGAGCACCAAGACCGTGGCATGTAAATCATGCCGCTCATGACATGCATGTCATGATTGTCATATTATGACCTGTCATTTATGTTCGTCATGTAGTCATGATGTGGCATACCAATATTCGTAAACATCCGATTAGCGTAACGGCCAGGAGAGCACCAAGACCGTGGCATGTAAATCATGCCGCTCATGACATGCATGTCATGATTTTGATGTTATGACCTGTCATTTATGTTCGTCGTATTGTCATGATGTGGCATACCAATTTTCGTAAACATCCGATTAGCGAAACGGCCAGGAGAGCAGAAAATCGTAGGCGGCTAGATAGATAGATAGATAGATAGATAGATAGATAGATAGATAGATAGATAGATAGATAGATAGATAGATAGATACGCTCAAACTCGCCGAAGTTCGCTAAGAAATGCTTCGCATTTAAAAAGAAGGGTGAAAACCCAGTGGTGCTCTGAGTGGCGGTATTATAAGCGTAGGTCACGAACAGCAGGACGGCATCCCAATTTGCTTGGTCAGAGGCGACGTACACGGCCGTCCACTTTTAGGGTGAACACGGCTCCCCGTGGCCGCGCTCCGCGCAGCGCCAGCACGGCCGGTGCGGCGGCGCATCGAAGCAAACGCGGCGCAGGCGCACAGGGACCTAGGGGAGGTGCTTCGCGTCGTCTGCTACAGCGCGGGAGCGCGCCTTCGCTGTGAAGCACGTTTCACTGAGCGAAGGCGAGCGAGCGCCCGAGGTAGCGTCGCGAGAATGCGCGCTTCACTAATTGGAGCATTTTCCGGCTAGTTTTGTCTGCAGATTGTGCACAGCCTGCTTAGTCACGCTTGAACAGGAACGAGCTTCTCAGCAGGTAGCCGACTTAGCTGTATTTTTTTTTGTTATTGTTAGTGATGAGGGTAAAAGAACAACGTCATTTTTTACGCAGTCTTTATTAGGCCTGGGCTATTTTCTTTTACGGCGACAGCTGTTGGTGCAGTGCATCCAGAGTAACCCATCAGGCACGATTTTCGTGATTTGGATTCTGACGTCACGGGTGTAGCGCGCTGTTTCGCGCATCTCTGGATTATATAACCAATTTTGACAATAGACCTAAGAAAGTGACTGACACCCTGGGCGATTCGATTTGCAGTTTTAAGGGGTCGATTCACCAACTCCGATATAACTCGCTGGAGATAGTTCTGCAGAGAGAGATCTACTATGTGCCGCCTTTTTTTTTTTGAGGGCTCCCTCGTCATGGCTACTTTCCGAAAGTGCGCTGCGGAAATGAAGCAGTCCTGCACTGTTATAGCGTTTATATTGCCGAGGTGCTATAACAACCGGCAACCGAATAAAAATCTATTTTCGAAAGCTGATAAGATAATGTTCATGCAAGCCGACAGAAATGCTTTCAATCTACAACCTCTGGCGTGTTTCGCTTTCACAAATCCAAAGATTTTTCACTTGTGGGCGACCAGGTACTTGATTGGGCAGCCGTTGGCAGCAGCGCGTCAGCATTGTAAGTTGATAAGAGATGGTCGCGTCGCTTAAGCGAAAAAAATAAGGGAGCGTGGTGATAGGTCGGGCCAGCGCCCATAAGCATTTCTTTTGAAAGGTAAACGGTCTGACCTGACCCATCTGTGTCCGGCCGCGTTGGGGTTTCGAAAATGGCCACTCCGTTCGCCTACCACCGTCAACTGGTGGGCCACCCTTTAGATCATCGTGGCCGCGTTAGCTCTGCACACGGGACGGTGACTTCCCCACGACCTCTACAGCATGACTTGTTCGCGGCCAGCGTTCCTTTGCCGATATTCATATTTGGGTTTTACGTACTCAACTAAAAGGGGGCAGGGCCCCTTTCGCTCACTACAAAAAAAGATTATTCATCATACTAAATTTATCTGGCGCTCACCCTTAATGGCGTTTATAACGCCGATGCCATGCATCTCTTTGGGACATGTACCCCAAAATTAACAAGTTATTAAATTTTAGGGAAAATGTGCATATGGCCTCTTGAAAAGGTGAATGAAGTGGAAGCGAATAACGCCTTCCTTACTCGGCGACACGCAATGTAAGCTATAGGAAACACACACTTCCATTATAGATTTTCCACTCCTACAACCTGTTCATACTGACAGAAACGGCTTTCGAATGCTGCGTGCATTGAGTTCAAAGATAAAAAAAAGAAGAAAGAAATGTCTGCGCCACTTATTTTACACGAGCCAGCAATGTTGCCGAAGAACTGACCGACGATTCGTCCAAATGAGAATGCTACTTCTTGAGTCAGGTAAGCATCAGCGCCGCTTGGGCGATTTTAATTAAAGTATGAACACAGAAATGAATAGCATGTTTTATTCGATCCAGAAAGATGCAAATTGGTCGTAAATTACTGCAAATTCAGTTCCTATGCCAGAGAGAGCAGTTTTCTACATCACGTAACGCGATTCACACACTTAGAACCGACACTAACATGCCAATAAGGAAGCCGCTGAGCAACGGAGTTACTGTCGAAATACTCCGTTTTGCCCTCCTTAATGGAAGAACCGATGACAAACATGATAAAATATATATGCACGATCGGAAAATCGCCCTTTGAATTTGTGGTAACTTATGGCGGGTATCGGTCACTTTCTTAGGTCTATTATCAAAATTGGTTATATAATCCAGAGATGCGCGAAACAGCGCGCTACACCCGTGACGTCAGAATCCAAATCACGAAAATCGTGCCTGATGGGTTACTCTGGATGCACTGCACCAACAGCTGTCGCCGTAAAAGAAAATAGCCCAGGCCTAATAAAGACTGCGTAAAAAATGACGTTGTTCTTTTACCCTCATCACTAACAATAACAAAAAAAAAATACAGCTAAGTCGGCTACCTGCTGAGAAACTCGTTCCTGTTCAAGCGTGACTAACAAAACTAGCCGAAATGCTCCAATTAGTGAAGCGCGCATTCTCGCGACGCTACCTCGGGCGCTCGCTCGCCTTCGCTCAGTGAAACGTGCTTCACAGCGAAGGCGCGCTCCCGCACTGTAGCAGACGACGCGAAGCACCTCCCCTAGGTCCCTGTGCGCCTGCGCCGCGTTTGCTTCGATGCGCCGCCGCACCGGCCGTGCTGGCGCTGCGCGGAGCGCGGCCACGGGGAGCCGTGTTCACCCTAAAAGTGGACGGCCGTGTACATTGAGAGCATATCGCCGAGCGTGCGATTAAAGCGCTCTGTGAGGCCATTGGTCTGCGGATGGTAAGCAGTAGTTGTGCGATGAACAACGTGGCACTCTTTGAGAATGACATCGACGACTTCCGATAAGAAGACACGCCCTCGATCGCTAAGCAATTCCTGGGGTGGGCCGTGTCGAAGTATGAAGCGGCGGAGCAGGAAGGAGGCGACATCGCGCGCTGTAGCCGCGGGGAGGGCGGCGGTTTCGGCGTATCGGGTGAGATGGTCAACAGCGACGATGGCCCAGCGGTTACCAGCCGATGTCATCGGGAGGGGCCCATACAAATCGATGCCGACGCGCCCAAATGGCCGGATAGGGCAAGGCAGAGGCAGTAAACCTACTGGGGACAGGTGCGGCGAAGACTTCCTCCGCTGACAATCGAGGCAGGAGCGAACGAACTGCTGAACGTAGCGGTACATTCCTCGCCAGAAGTATCGCTGTCGGATGCACTCGTATGTTTTGTATACCCCAGAATGTGCACACTGAGGATCGGAGTGGAAGGACGCGCATAGTTCAGAACGCAGACTACGGGGTACAACTAGCAACCATTGGCGGCCATCAGCGTTGCAATTGCGTCGATAAAGTAGGACGTCGCGAATGGCGAAGTGGTGGGCTTGACGGCGCAACGCGCGAGTGGTATGAAACGGTCGACAAAGCAGCGAGGTCAGCGTCGCGCGATGGAAGTCGACCGGTCATGGACCGCTGTCGGCGCATCTCCTCGTAGCTTTGGCACAACGTTATGACCTCGGCCACAGTGTGAGTGTTTTTGGCGAGTAACATGGTGAAGGCATCGTCGTCAATACCTTTCATGACATTCCTGATTTTGTCGGACTCCGACATGGTTGGGTTGGTTTTCTTACACAAGTCGAGGATGTCTTCGATGAAACTTGTGAAAGACTCACCGGCCTGCTGAGCCCGTTCGCGTAACGTTGCTCTGCTTGCAACTTACGAACGGCAGGGCGGCCAAACACGTCGATAATTGCGGTTTTGAGGCTTGACCACGACGGAAATTGTGATGCATGGTTATTGTACCAGAGGCTCGCCACACCCGCGTGGTAGAACACCAAGTTACACAGCTTGCCTGCGTCGTCCCATCTATTAGGTACGCTCACGCGTTCATTAATCGCGAGCCAATCCTCCACGTCGGGGCCATCCGCTCCAGTGAAGACAGGCGGGTCACGGACACGAGGGACACCTGGACAGACGGTGGGTTCGGGCGGTGGCGTTTGCTGGGCGGCGTCTCGGGACATGGTAGATGGCACTGTACGGGATCGAAGTTCCAGGTGCATAGAAGGGTACCGCAGTTGTTTTGATACCCAGCACCTCCACCAATTGTAAAGGCGTTTATTCAACGCTGGCGTAAGGGCTGACCGGTAGCTTGATCAACGGCTCAAGTCACGATCCCTGGAGCGAGCGGCGACCACACGAGCAATGAGCGTCTATATATATATATATATATATATATATATATATATATATATATATATATATATATATATATATATATATAACCTGTTTCCCCCTTCCCCGCCCCTCCCGCTTCCTTGTACTCCGCACACAACAACGACATTTGGCTTCAGCGGTTGTGTGCCGCACTGCTGGGGTTGCAGCAGCATAGACTAATGTGACGGCAGCACGTGCGTCTCCAAACGAGGGTTTACAATCTGCTGCCACACGGTATTATGGAGGCGCCGTACAGACGCAGAGGTCATCTTGCACTGGCCTTTGCTTCTGGGACACACCTCTGTATCCCAATCCCCCTTTCTCGTGAGCTATCCCCTTTCCACTCCCCATTATGCATGTTCGTGAAGTATACTTAAAGAAAAGTGGCAACGTAGCCCCATCTGGACTACCCAATATATAGGTGTGCTGTTGGAGGACTCCATTCTCTACGGAATCGTGCAATATAATATGACCAAGTACGCCTGAGTATCGTCTGCGTGATAAAACTATGTGGTACCAACGTGGAAGCGTTGCTTACACAGTGCTAGTGTAATGCTCCGCCATGTGCGCAACGTGGGAGGGCACGTGCTTCGCGTGTTGCTGCCTCACCGTATCCCGGCCTTTTGAATGCGATCATGGCCTCTTGGCGTACTTCCCTATACTTGCAGCACGTATTGTACAATCGTTCAGAAACGTAAGCGAGCCACGGTTCAGGCGGCCCGGGCGGCTGCGGGGCCACAAGATGGCGCTGCTGTCTCGATCAGCGTGAGCGCGATAGCAGCTCTGGTGTTCGTCCTGCAGTGTACTTGAAATAAGCTGATGATGATGACCCTCCTTTCCGAATTATGCGCAACTGAAGCGCAAGTAGCGTCGGGCTTCCTCTTCACAAGCGTCGAAGCAAAGAACTTTTGGTGAATGTTTATATTATTGCACGAATAAACGGAAATTGCTGTAACACGAGGTGGACATCTTGGTTTCGATTTTCCTTCGCAGTGCACCGTCTATGAGCTGCCGGGGAGTCCCCTGGCAGAGTTGCACAAGGTGGTCGGCTGCGCTCTGGTTAATGCTCTGAGGGCCGCGGAGTCGGCCAACGCTGACCTCCGCATGGTTCTATACGCATTCGAATCGGCCGTCAGGAATACGTTGGACCTCCAAAACTGTGAGTGTTACGTATATATACTTGATTATTCCGCTTCGCTAATGAGTTATGAGCTGTATATCTGTACACTGACGCAGCATCAAGCGTAAACAAGAAATGTGTCCATGAAATTTTCATGACTGCAAAATTAGGTTATGCTAATCTGGGCCCGTATTCACAAAAGCAACTTACGACAAAAATGCTCGTAAAAGAAAATTTCAGCCAGTCACGATGCTGGACATATCATTAGAGAAGCCGACTGACCAATGGCAAAACGCACTTACGAAAGAGAACTTTTGTGAATTCGGCCCCTGAAGCGCGACATCTACCACCGTGGCGCAACAGCGTTTCATTTCCCTAAAAAAGAATGACATAAGCGTATATATATTTTTTTTCAATTTCACAAAATCGCTTTATTGGGTCGCAGTAGAAGCAGCTAAAACTAACGTATTTTTTTCTTGCGTGCGTCTTCTTACGGCTCGTGTATGGCAAAAGATCCACCGAGAAATGACAGCGAACTTTAGTACAGAGGAAAGCTGCGAACGCAGTTCAGTTATTCGTCTCCCGTAGTCCCAGAAATAAAGAAAAGTTGCGTAGGTACTACGCTCGCAAGAATTGCAGCAGGGAATAAACAATATTCTTAGGTAATTCTTCATTTTGTGACGTTCGCACCAGGCCCTTTCGCTGGTACGACAAACATGGTGCAGTGCATCGCATTGACACTGTCGCCGCAAATCTATGATGGTTTTGCTTTAGATCGCCAAAACAAACAGAAATCCCTGTGACCCGCCTAAAGAAACATTCTTTTGTTCCTTAGAGCTCACTGGAACAGGAACTTGCAAAGATTATACTCAGACAGGCTTGGCCTGCCTGACTCAAACTCAGTGCTCAGTGTGATTAGTAAGGATGAGCCAGTTTTCCCACCTATAATTTGAACCGCCATTGTCCTCCTTCAGAGCCAATAACGACATTTTTTTGGGTTTACATTCGGATCGAGTTCAGACTTGTTCCGAGAATATCATTTACGGCTCGGATTCAGCCCCGGCCTCCGGTCAAAATTCTTGTTAATACGGTTTTCGCATGGGTTTTCGGTTAGACGTTTTGGCTAAAAGCAAGAAAATATGCGTTGCTCGGGTTATTGGACATAACGTGCACGTTTCGAAGAGATATTTTGTTGTTTAATTAGTGGGAATAATCTAAAGGATTTAACAATTCCGAAAAGACGAAGCTCCCCAGAACATACATCAAGGCCACTTCCGACCTGTTTCTCGGACTTATTTGGTTTACCGACACGTAAGCTAGTACAGAAATTCACGCTTCTCACAGTACTGTTCCTCGCAAAGCTCTTCAATGTTGATTTTAATAGCTCTGCGCGACGAACTTGTAATGATGAAGTTCACGTGGCAAAGTTTTTCTGCCAATGTTTTTCGTAATAGCCTATGGTGTACGACCAATTTTTACGAGCTACATTATGAACTACACAGTATGAGTGTGCCTTGCACTAGAGCACTACACGGGCCGTGATTTTCGGCCCGGGCCCGGCCCGAGCCCGCCACTCGCTGAAGTTTACCCGCCCGAGCCCGGCCCGGTGAATCAAAGTGAGGCCCGCACCCGGCCCGAACCCGGAAGAAAACTTAACGTACCCGGCCCGGCCCGGCCCGAATGCAAATCAGGCCCGACCGAGGCCCGAGCATGAAATTTAGAGCAAAGAGTTTTGAGCAGCAATAGTGGACGTTTTCTTGTCGCATGCTTGGTTAAGAAGTACATTTTAACCTTCAGTTATTAAGTCCGAAAAACAACCTAATGGGAAATATGTTGAGCAACGACAATGGGAGCGAAGAGTATTTATTGATCAGAGGTATACTGTACCTATTTTTTCTGCATATTCAGATAGAGATCATCTAGAGAGTTTCCTAACATATTGTGACAGCCAAACTGCTTTGTAGCATGATTTTAGCTTTAATAAAAAGCGTAATAAAAACGAAGTTGACAGGGAACACACTACACTGTTCTCGAACTTCTTGTTTTAATTGCACCCTCTGTCAAAAAGCATGCTCTACCTAGAAATCCAATCGCACACCCTTCTAGATATTTAACACCAGTCCTAAGTATTGTAATAGCTTGCCTTAACAAGAAAAAGATGGAAAACAAATTTACGAACGGTGTTTTAAATTCTAAATTTCGATTACAACTATAACAAACTGAGTGTATACATGGGTAGACGTATGTACAGGCAAAAAGAAAAACGAACTGTGATATGATACTCTCATATCACGTCATGCTACTGCAATTATTTAGTCTTTATACTTTCGCGGCAGAGTTCCCAATGTGTCATCTTACATGTTTTTGTGCAAGAAAATCAAATTGTCGAGAGATTCTGGCTTTAAGTACGTCCTGCGCTCGTTCATCACATAATCTGCCGCGCTGAAGTTTCTCTCACTACTCGCACTGCTTGCAGGGACGCACAAAATCTGCTTTGACGCACGTTTGCCAGTGCATGGTTAAGTTACTTGTTCGTTCTCCCAGCGTATGTTTGACTTCAACACTCAACTACTCAAAGTCATCGACAAACGCGCTATTAGTTAACGCTATGATCACTAAATTAACTATATATGCTAAGAAAATGTAAACAAGCTCAAAAAACGCGACAGACCACTGGAAAATTCTACAAGCGACACGTCGAAAAAAGAAACCCGAATCCATTTATTGTAAGCGGAACTGGCAACTCTGCTTATAGGTTACTCGATCCTCATGTACCCACAAGAAGTACCTTCAAGTACCCACAATAAGCAAGAGAAATCCAGTATTTAAACCTTCACATTGCTCCTTTTGCATAAAAGCCATAAAGTTCGAAACATGCGGGAAGTATATGTATACACAAAGCATGTGGAATCATCTCAAGAATGCACGAAAGAGCGAGCCCGGCCCGACCCGAGCTCGTAACCTCATACCCGGGCCCGACCCGAAGCCCGGGGTATCAGGCCCGAGCCCGGCCCGGGCCCGAAGTGAACACATTTGCCCGGCCCGGCCCGGGTTTTCGGACAGGCCCGAGCCCGTGCAGTGCTCTACCTCGCACTCTGCTCTGATGCTTCCCGCTCTTCCGTTTCTTTAAGTTATTTCACAGCTAGTGCATGTTATTGCAACCTTCATCTTGTTTGACACCGCCCGACCAAATAATCGTGAGGCACTCATATCGCTGCACGAAATATTCGAGAGCATTAGGTGACGTAATGAAAATGTAGATGATTTCTTTTTTGGCATCATTCGCGTTGCTGGCTTCCCGATTCCTCAAGCAGATGTCAAGCGAGTCCTTTTTGTTTTTGCTGTTTTCAGTCGATTTAGAAGCAGTTCAGGTACGCGTGATTGCTGAGGTGCATTAAAACATTCGCTGACGTCCGCCAAAAACAACGCCTACGCTTTCTTTCTCATTTTTCACTTTCAGGTCCCAGTCTTGTCTGAGGATGGGTTGAAGGCTTGCGCAGAGGACAAGAAAGCATCTGCTGCGCTCATCACTGCGATATAGTAACAATCGAAGACGTAAAATGAATAGCTATTTAGTATAAACTACATAAGAAAAGAAATGTCATGGCCCTAGTTATATGCTGTGAAATGCTCATAAATTTTCCACGTGAACTTTGCTATGGGCGATGTAGTTTGGGCTGTAGAGGCAACAAAAGCCGGACACGTCGCCAAGAATGTGGTTACCTGAACCCTTCAGAACGACGGTGTCGAAGCTTCTGACGTTGATCGGATGAAGTTTCCTGTTGGAAAGGCCTGATGTGGGCAAAGAGTGCCTTAGAAATGGTGATGTGTTTTGGGCGGAGCAATTAAGCTTTAAAGGAGGAATTAAAAGTGCCATGTGAAGGCCTAGAACTGGCAACAGCACAGTGCCAGATATATACAGTATTTCATAAATGGCAACTTTTTGTGGTATATGGGATATGCAATAAAATTTGCAGCGAAATTATGCCGTAGTGAAATACGCCGGTGCCACTGGCACTATGTGGGCCCTCCTATATGCCTTTCGCAAGAAGGGGCCGAGTGCAAGCGTTTTACTGCGAAAGATGGTGTTCTATAATCTAGGCTCACTATGTGAAATACGGTACATTACAAATATTCGGGTCTGCAGACATACAACGCGGTATCATTCTGAGTACTCTATCCAGCCGCGTCCTTAATAAGATGTTCTTTCACCGAAAAACGTGGCGGTACGTAAGGGAAGATGTGCTTGCCCCCTTTATAATTTGTGATTCTGTGCCTTAGCTGCATTAATTTTTCTCTTATTTATTTTGAAAAGGAGGTCCCATTGCAGTCTTTGACTTCGGGACATCCTTCTGTATAATTTCACCACGTAATCTATGTACTAATTTACAATAAAATTTTGATTCTGGTTCTGAGTAGCAAAAAAAAAACAAGAAAAAGACGAAAAGCTTTT
The DNA here is from genome assembly GCA_013339685.2 of Hyalomma asiaticum. Classification (NCBI taxonomy): domain Eukaryota; kingdom Metazoa; phylum Arthropoda; class Arachnida; order Ixodida; family Ixodidae; genus Hyalomma; species Hyalomma asiaticum. Next base: position 128,795,960 of record CM023483.1, on the reverse strand, counting down.
ACCATTCAATGGTGAGCTGTAATACAGAGGAAAGCTGCAAACGCAGACTCAACGTTAGCGCAACGCTAAAGCGGGTGCACTTCTTGGCACAAACTAGCCTTTTAATATAGCGGAAGAAAGCAGGCCGCTAACGCTAACGCAAAGGCGTGCTGTGCCATCCAGACCTCAGAACAACTACTATTGAAACATTGAGTGCGCCAGAAAGTCAATATTATCGAAAGTCACTGTGAGCCACCACAGTTTGTGTGTGTGTGTGCGGGGGGGGGGGGGGTGTAGGTCTGTTTGTGTCCTTCGTATTTGTCGACAGACCTGGAAAATGTTGTTTTGTTTCAACATGCCGCCATGAAGCTTGCTTTCTGAACCGTACCCCCTTCCTGTCTAAGTTGGGATGACATAGAAGTTATGCTTTGGAAACCAGAGCAGCAACGCAGGCAGTTCATGTCCTCAAGAGGACAAATCCTCAATATCGAGGCTACCCCCGACGAGACATTTCGCTGATAATTTTGCTTTGAGAAGGCGGATTTTGATGCGGCCGATTCTACGGGAAAAGAACGTCAGTGCCGCCGTCTCGACGCGACTATAGTGAACGTGAGCAAAGAGAGTGCGCTAACTCTTTGAAGCACACTCAAGCTAATCGCAAGCGTATCTTGAAAACGCTGCCATGTTGTTGCCAATATACGGCTGCCAAAGGTCGATTAGCCAAATCTAAAGCAAAGGCGAACATTGGGGATCGAATGAGCTTAGAATTGCAGGCCGACATCTCAACAGATGTGAAGAGAGCGCTCTCGCTTCGATTGACACCGCCATCTCGCCAAATGTAAAGCTATCCTCTCGAGCCTTAGTGTAGAATGGTCTGTTCCGAAAAACAAACAGAACAAAACAATACAGAGTCGATACGCATGAGCTGTAGCCACGATTACGATGTGCGCGTGCTAACGTTAACGTTAAATATCTGCATTCGCTGCTTTCCGTTATACTAAAACTCACTGATAGTGCCTACGGTCATTGAAGCGAGACGTGGAGGATTATCAGACTATTACCACACTGACCGCGTATTTGTGCGATCGCTATCCTTCATCTGGTGTGAATTGGTGTCGTATAAGTGCGTGCTGAACTCTTAGTACCCTTTGTATCCGTTTCACTGTTGGATTCCAAAATATGACGTTCCCAATATGATTCGGTTAGGCGATGAAGTTTAATTGCAGGAATAAGGAGACGCCTCCGAGGCGATAAAACAAGAAGGGAAACTGGGCATCGCAAATAAACGTTATATTTGAACACCGAAAGGACATACAACAAAGATGAAAGGTGTCGCGTATACACGAAAGCTACGACAAACGTCGCGACAACACGTTCGACTTACCCCATAGAGCTGAAGTTCAGAACTTCGAGGGCTCTCGAAATTCAGAGCTTTGAAGGCACGAAAGCTGTCGTAGTCAGTGCCCTGAGCGTTGACGCCCGACAGGATCACCACGTTTTCTCAGTTCGAACGTTGCCTCTGTTTGTCTCGGTCTCCTTTTTGTGTTCTTTTTTAGAGCCATCTGGGCAGTAGCAGCCAAAGTTTCTAGATTATCGCCTTAAAAATCTAGGTACTTTAGTCGCAGCAAGGCGTCACCCTAGAACGTCCAAACGTTCAAGCAGAGGCACGTGCCAGAAGGTTTACGAGGTCGCATCATCGGCGTACTTGAGAATTTTTTTTGTGAGCAGTATGCTGTATACGGCTTTTCGGGCTGGCTTGTGGCACTCCATACAAAGGATCACAGCGCTGGAGTGCACGGAAGAGAAAGAATAACAGGGCGAGCACCTTCAGCGGAGTGTGCATTTCCAGGAAGCAACATTTACGCACACGCTTCGCGGAAGGGTCCGGTCAGCGCTCATGGAAACCAGCAGGATCCGGAAAGCAGACTTACACGCAGTCAGAGCAACAGAGGGACAGTTGACACGTCCGGTGTGTATCCCCGACAATGAAAACTGGTGAAAGCTCTGTCAAGCAGCGCGCCCGGGACCATGGACTATTATTGGTAGACGAGTCTACTTTTCTCCACAACCTACCCGCCTATTGCGAATACTGCAAGGATACGAGCAATAAACCGTAACGCTACCTAGGCAGCGCAGCATTGGACCGACATTGGCGCAGCGTTGGAAAACATTGGTAACGATGTGCTACACTTAAAACTAGATTGGTCCAATGTTGGTCATCTAACGGTAGAAAAGTTAGGAAAAAAATGACTTTACCCAACATTGTCCGTCGCTTGTATTTCCAATATTGGTAAGCTTGTATTTTTTATTGCGAAATGGGCTTGCCCTTAAGGCATAGTTTATGGTGTGTTATGTTAAATGTGTGCTGCAAGTCCTGTGTTGTGTACAGTGGCTCACCGACGGGGGGGGGGGGTTCGGGTGTTGTAACCCCCCTGAGGCCGACCTAACCGCCGTCCCACTCCGCAACTCCTCCTATGTCCTAGAAGAATGTGGAGCTAATGTCTCTGCAAAACGCCGAAAAAATAATAAAAATTATCATCATTGTTGATGTTACTATTATTTGGCATTTATTTACTTTTTTTTACATGCAACACCTGTGTAATCGCATGCCTGGCCCTTCGTGAAAACTTGAACCCCCCCATGGCAGAGATCCTTGGTGCGCTACTGGTTCTGTATGAACTGAAGTAGTGTTTTGTGGTATCTGTTGTCGTGTATCCAAAGCTCATAACTGGTCGAGGCACTGTAGCGGAGACCGTCTTGTTTAAGGAGACGAGAGCGCTCCCGGTGGAGTTCTGTATGAACAATGGCAGCTCGGACCGTTTTTTCCAGCCTTTCTTGATGGCTGTTCCATCATTTTTTGTCAGCATTCTTCGTTGGATGAACCAGAATTTCTTGCCAGCCTCCTTTTTTGGCTGATCCAATATTTTCCCCCTTTTCCATTGGCTGATATTTAAACTTCTGTCCTTATCATGCACCCACTTAAATTTGTTTTGCCGTGGTTTCTGCCTCTAGGCAACAAGCAAAAATATCCAGTAAATTATGGGAGTAAGAACAGCTTTATTTTGTATGTAGTATGCATGCATCCATTGCCAGCTTGGGAAATAAACTTTGATATGTTCACGCTTCGCCGTAAAGACAATAGCAGAAATGGTCAATGCAATGGACAGACATAAATGGTCAATGCACTCGTATGTTAGCGCCGAAACGTGTCTTTCGAAGACATACACACATACAAATAAGCAAAATGTTTTCTTGGTGACACATTTTATTTGTGAGTTTACAGAGACATGAGAAGTGATTGAAAGTTCTGATAAAACCAGCAAACAAATATTCACTCTGTAAGTTTGAAGTCCACTGTATAAGACAAGCCCCGAGAAAACTAGACGCTTAAGCGCCATAAGCAGAAAGAAGAGGCGCAAGAAAATATACACCATATAGAACTATGCGACACGTTATAGCTTACTTACTTATTAAACGGTGGCGCAGCTGAAGCATGAAACAGCTGATTTGCAGAAATTAAACACTTCCCCAAGTAAAACAATAGAAGTGAGCGTTAGGATATGGTGATATGTTGCTGCATGCAGAATCCGGAGCGGAGGGTATGTGGGGATAAACTGACGACTTCTAAAGAGCCATTACAGGAAATGACCATTACAGCGCAAAAGGAAAGCACGCGTTCGACGGAAGAAAAAAAATATATGAAATTTACACAAACCAAAACAACTTTGCTAGGGGCGACGCGACGTATACAACAAAGCCCACCACGTGTGTATTTACAAATGGACAAATATAAAGGAAATACGTAGTAACACGTGCTATAAAAACCCGGCCCACACCAAAATGAGGGAATGGGCACAATGCCAAAAATGAGGGAATGCGCACAATGAGCAAAATAAAGGAATGACTAAATGCGATACAATGTTTTCACGAAAACCTTTAGAACTGTCGGAATGCGTTGAGGCTTACCTGTTCAGTTCACCTACGAAGTCCTGTCCAAAGAAACGCAGGGCTGCCACTCTCTCACTATGCAGCAGTTTACAGTCGCAAGTTCGTGTCCGTGGTCTACTGAAGGGTTCTGACGTGGTAAACTTGCCGGTTTCAGCAGATATCGGATGCCCGTTCGACACAACCTGTACGTCCGAAAAGCCACTGCCGAGCGAGAGCCGCTTCGCCTGCATCACCGCAGCTCGCCATGAAGAAACATGTCAAACAGGCTTGCGAAGCATAACGGATTAGTGCAGCACGCGCAGCTCCCCCCGAGCCAACCGGTGGTGCCACCGGGTCCTGGAGGAACATGAGCCAGAATGTCCGTTAATAAAGCGGAGGCAGCTATACCCCTTCCTTCTTATACTATCCTCTCCCTTTCCACCGCAGTGCCTTCGGCGCATTACAATGTGGAATAAACGTGGTTTCATTCATCCATTCCCCCCGTGCCCCGGTACGCTTCCTTTTCCTTACAGCCTTTTCCTTCCAACATTTTCCTTATACCGTATTTGCTCATGCATAGCCTATACCGCGCTTACTCGCACACACCACATAACTCGTGTTTTTAGGGGCGAAGCACCTTAGGGCCGAGCTTTGTCCGCCTTTCCTCGCCTTCGCCGTGTGTGCGTGTATGGGCTGATCCTGGAGACTGCAGCCAGACAGTGTCGTCTACTACCGTGAGAGAGAGCGAACGGCGCGCGTTGGCTATGGAAACGCTCTTTTCTGCGGGTTCGATCCCGGCCGCGGCGGTTGCATTTTCGATGGAGGTGAAAATGCCAGAGGCCCGTGTACTGTGCGTTGTCAGTGCACGTTAAAGAACCCCAGGTGGTCTGGATTTCCGGAATCCTCCACTACGGCCTTTCTCTCCTCTCTATCTCTTTCACTCCCTTTTCCCCACCCCCACGGATGCTTAGCCGTGCTCCCTACGTGGGCTGCAGAAATTAGCGTCCTTTCCTGACCGCACCACAATCAATCATCTGCGATGAACCCTGTGCCAGCTCGCAAGAAAACACAACGCGCCCTCGCCCGCGAGAGACAACGTCAACTCAGGCAGCGTCTGCTAGCGAATTTTAGATGCGAGAGAATCTTATGCTCGGGGCAGTGCCCGTCAAGTACAGGGGGCATGACGGAGGTGAAAGAAACGGCAAAATCAGCTGACAGTGCGGGTGTGCAATCTGCCCCAGAATCATCGAAGAACGCAAAGGAGGCCCACGTACCAAAGGATGTGACCGCTGAAGCGAGTGAGAGCAAAACAATTACTCAAACTGTCCAGGAACCTTCTGACGGTTGGGCCATGGAATGGCACGACGCCGAGGAACCCGGGACTGGAGAAGAAAAAGACCACGAGACGCAGTCCCATCAGAACCAAGTGATACAAGCGGTCTAGAACCGCCGGCAAAAGCGGCTGTCTTTCGGAGGCGCGGCTGATGACCAAGCCAAACGTCGTAGAAGGGGAAAAGAGGGCGATCAAACCGCCCCCTTGACGACGCACTAGGTGCGTGCCCCCTCCCCACGAGGTGTGCTTGATGACTGAGTAGCTGTTATTCAACGCAAATATTTTGGTGAGCATTTACTTCTACCAAAAAAAAAAAATATGGCAGTGAGACTTGAGCGAGCAGTACGGTTTGCCAGTATAAGTGTAAACGGATTAGGCGTCTAAAAGGTGGCAGTAACGATTGAGTAGATTGTTTTCGGAGCATGCCTTCGAAGTAATTGCTGTGCAACAAACCAAATTAGCGACCGAGGAGGATACCGACCGCATGGTGTTGACTTTTCGCTCAATGTATAACGTTTGTGCGTCCCACGCCAATGGCTTGTCAGGAGGGTGTGCTCTTTTCATCAGAAAATCGATGGCCGCGGTTGAGAGAAGTGTAGTAAGCAGTAATAACGGACGTTTTGTAGTGTGTGATTTTTCTTTCTTGAATTTTGAATGGCCTGTGAGATGTGTGTATACCCCGAACAGAGACAGCGAAAGGAGAGCTTTCTTTCAAGGAATAAGAAATTTACTCGAACGTGACAAATATGTAATCCTTGTTGGCGATTTTAACTGCTTGTGCGCGAAAGAAGACTGTGCCAAGCCGGTCCAATTATGTGATCATAGCGGGGTGTTCTTGAATGAATTGATTGCAGACAACGGATTGGAAGATGTTGGCCTATGCATGTCTAACTGTAGAGTTCAGTTTACGCACTTTCAGGGTCTAAGCCACGCACGGTTAGACAGAGCGTACATCCCGCTGGACCTTGTAATGTGCTATGACGTTGATACTGTTATACCGCTGTCTTTCAGCAATAACTCTATGATTAGCTTTACACTTGGTGCTAGGGAGAGGATGCCGAAATTTAACTGGTACCTGAGGAAATTAGACAATAATGTCTTGAAAGACGACACTTTTGGTAGAGATGTAGTCGAAACCCTTACTAACCTATATGATAATCGAAAAGACGACTGGGAATCGAAGTGGGAAACGTTTAAACAAGATGATAAAATGAAAGCGATAGAACAAACTACTAAGAAGAATTTTGAGAAGAAGAAGGAGGAAAGAAACCTACAAAGGCAACTACAAGCTCTCTTGCAAGAAGAAAGTATGAAAACTGGCTTGTTTACCGAAGAAATTAGAAATACTAAAAACAAACTGGAAATTTTAGACAGACAGAAGTATAAAGGAGCTACAATAAGAACTAGAAGTGAAAAGCTTTGTATGGGCGAGATACCCACAAAAAGAGCTTTGGGGAACGAAAAGAAATATGCACAAAGAAAAGAAGTAAAGGAAATAATGCACAAGGGCACGCTGACAAATGAAAAAGCTCAGATAATGGAAGCGTTTGAGGAATATCATCGCGATCTGCTCGGAAAAGGTGCATCGATGGCCGAAGGCTTTACTCACATCTTTCTGCCTATCATGCCCAAGCTTGACACAGAGACACACAAGAAAAATTAGGGGCTCCTATCAGCGTGCAGGAAATCCATAAATCTATCGATGACCTAAGCACGGGAAAGACGCCTGGCCCAGATGGAATCAGAGCTGAGTTTTATCCAAAGTTTAAAAAAGACATAGCAAATGAGCTGTATGAAGTTATAGTTGAAGCATACAAAAAGAATAAACTACTGCGTTCTTTCACGCAGGCGCATATTGTCTTAATTCCGAAGACAGATGATAGCAACAAACTACAATATTGTAAGACCATATTGGTCTATAAGGCTTCTGAACACTGATTACAAAATATTCATGAAGGTTTTAACCAGGAGAATGCAGGTTGTTGTCGAAAAGATTGTAGGGACACACCAGACATGTGCCATTAGAGGTCGCAGCATTACAAGAAACATACATACAGGGTATTTTTTTTTAGTTGCAACACATCTTTTAAATTAGAAAAACATAAATTGCGGGAACGTCTTGTGTACCATTCGAGTATACACATTGACTGCCTCTAGATACAGAACAATTTCCGCACTTGTGTTCATAATTAGCGAAATCACGATAATTAAGCTTTTAATTATCAGTAATTGGTGGCTACAGCAAATCAGTACTTTGGAGACACTACCTATCCCAACGATGAAATTTTGAATAGCGGAGTGCATGTCGGAGCTACGCGAACAATTATTTCCCCGTGGCAGGCTCCTTGAAACCGAAACTGGCCGGAAAAAGAGCGTCTGTGACGTCGATACAATATTAGTGGCTTGTTTGACGCTCTCCCTGTCTGAGCAGAATACAAGCAACATCATCTGCGTAAGCCAAAATCTTTACATGTGCGGTCTGCCGCCTGAAGCCCATGATAGTTTTGCTGTGGTCAACGGGGAAACAGAGCGGTACAAGATAAAGTGCGAACATAGGTGACAAAGGACATCCTTGCCTCACTGAGGAGCGAACGTTCACGCCCTCCGTAAGGTCCCCGTTGACTATAATACGCGTGGTGCAATCCGTGTACGCCATTCTGACGCCTTCTAGTATTACATGGCCGACATTTGAATGTTCGAGAATGTCGAATAAAACCTGGTGCGAGACTCGGTCAAAAGCTTTCGCCAGATCGAGCTGCATCATTGCCACGCGTTCGCTTAAAACGTCACAGCATTCAAGCACTCTTCGCGCGACGTATATGTTTGGCGCTATGCTGCAGCCTTTAATACCGCAAGTCTGATGTAGCCCTACCAGCTTTGCAATAACCCCTTGGAGTCTGTTGGCCAATACTTTCATAAATATTTGGTAGTCCACGTTGTTGAGGCTGATAGGACGATAAGAACCCACATAGAGACGTTTTTCGGGGTCATCACTCTTGGTTATCAGCAGAACGTGCGACCTTCTGAATGGCAGCAGAACTCGCTTACGACCATAAGTTTCAGCGAAAACGCCAACCAACATACGAGCTATCCTATATTTAAAAGCCTTATAGAAAGCGGCCCCTAGGCCATCGGGTCCGGGCGCTTTGCCCAGCGTCAAATCGGCAACTGCATCCTCGATTTCTCGTAGAGAAATCTGCTCTCCCAAATGTGCTTTAACGTCGTCGTCCAGCCTCAGCATAAACAGTAAAAATTTTTCCAGAAACCCTTCCATAATGTTCCCTCGTTGTCCGAGCAGATCAGTAAAATGATCGGCTACCACGCTCATGATGACCTTCCTTTGAGACGTCATATCGTTGTCACTACCTATTGGACAGATTTCTTTTTGGCATGCATATCTCATCGGACAACGCCCACTTCGTCGGCCTTTCGCCTACCCATAATTTTTCTCCTCCTGTCTGCATTATTGCGGCCATATACCTCTCACCATCAATTTGCTCCAGTTGGCTCTTCACGTCTCTGATTTCTTTCTTAAAAACACCAGGTAGGATGTTTTCCATGCAAGTAAAATATTCAAGCTGCTCGCGAAGCTTACGTTCTATTTGGTTCTACTTATACTTGAGAATGCTACCGTTTTCTATGGCAGCAATTTTAACTCTTTGTTTAAATTCCTCCCGTGCAGCAGCTAAATTTGTTGACTGCGAAGCGTGTAGCTACCCCGGTTCATCCGTCACCAAACTAACGAACTTTTCGTCCTCCACGAGCTTCACATTAACCTTCCACGGGTTCTAATTTAAATGTGTTTTTGACTGCCCTCTGCCAAACCCGGCAATAGCCAAACAGTGGTCACTAAAAGAAATCGGTCCCGCCACGGTGGTCTAGTGGCTATGGTACTCGGCTGCTGATCCGAGGGTCGCGGGATCGAATCCCGGCTGCGGCGGCTGTATTTCGATGGGGGCGAAATGTTGAGGCCCGTGTACTGTGCGATGTCAGTGCACGTTAAAGAACCCCAGGTGGTCGAAATTTCCGGAGCCCTCCACTACGGCGTCTCTCATAATCAGAGCTGGTTTTGGGACATTAAACCCCAGAAATCAAGAGAAATCGGTTTTACATAAGGACAGAAAGTTGAGCGAGTTGGTAACAGTCCATAATCAAAAGAAGAGGCGTGCAGGACACGGACACAAGCAGAGCAGTGAACAACACGAACGCCGACTAACAACTGATGCACAGCACAGAGGCGAAAAAGAAAGAAGACACACAGCTTATCTGCGCATGCTCGGAATGGTAGCGCCACCTGTCAATCGGTTAAACGTGCCGGTCTTCGCGATAGACAACTCCTAAGGCTTTCTATCTCCTCTCTGTTTAAGCTAATCGACGGCTGACTCACGCATGCACTTCCACTAATACTGATATGCCAGGCCTCAACCAATAAACGCGTATCTTCGTTCTTATGCCTATACAGGATCTCGGTTTTGTCTAACTCGGGCATGCAGCTACAGACCTGGCAGTGCAAGGATAGATTGGACGGCGTCCCACCTGATAGCGACCTTCCGTGTTCAATTAATCTTTGATTAATACAACGCGCAGTTTGCCATACATAAAAACGTCCGCAGCTAAAAGGAATCTTATAAACTACACCCATGCGACAGTCGGTGAAATTGTTCTTGGCTAGGTGCTTAACCGGACAGATATCCGTTCGCTTCTTACCGTCCATCTGCTCATTTTTTCTATGCACTGCAGCACAAACCCTTCCTAACTTATTGGGAGCCGTAAACACAACATTAACCCCATATTTACTTCCCACTTTCTTAAGCCTGTGCGAAACAGCGTGGATATACGGAATACACACGACTCTTTTCTTGCTAATGTTACTCTCCGCTACAGCTTTCGTTCCGGTCGAAATCGACTTCTTCAGACGCTCAGCTACTGTGGCTATAGCTAGTCTAGGGTAACCTGCATCTAAGAGGCGCTCGACCTGCGCATTAAAGCTAATGGTCAAACGGTTTTACATCGTGCGCGGTGCGCAACGCAACTAGTTCCGCTGAGACGTAGATTCTCTCCAGTCTTGCATGGCTATCTCGCTGAAAGTGGGTGTAAATCGGGCGAGTCCCATTCGAGAAAACGTTGCCCACGTCGTCTAAACTGTGATCGTGTACTATCTCTGATAAGTCGGCGCTCTTATCACGATTACGGCTCTTTTGGGATCGATTTTCTAGGAGTAACAGCACTTTTTCACAGTTCAGGTACGTTTGAAAACTCTCGAAAAATAATGAGCGATCTGTCTCAACATTGGGTGCATAAGCCCAGACGACACGGTAACTCAAACCAGAAATACAAAGATCCACCACCAAAAGAGCGCCAGATTGTCATGACTCAACCGTTCGTACGCAACTACCAAAGTCGTTACGTACGAACACGGCACAACCGCCCGAACTGCCAACGGCATGGCAAAAATGTACATTGAAATGAAGACGAGAAACCGACACCATTCGATCGGCTACTTCCTGGCTCTCTATTTTAGTCTCCTGAACTGCGACCACGTCCAAATCGTTTTCAAGCAGTAAGTGGCTTAATTGGCACTGACGCCTTCTAGCGCTTAACGCTCGTACATTCAAGATTGCTATGCGCAAGGTCGCTTCAGTCGCTACTCAAGGTCGCTACTGAGGCCATGTCTGCAAAGGAGGTTGCCCTTCCGAATGGTGTCCGCTGCCAAGGACATAACAGGGATGAAACTTATTACCGTATTGTTTTCGCAGGGTGACACCGGAAAAAAAAACGGCCAGTGGCCGTAAAGCTGTCGTGTTGGGAGAGCAGCGCGAACAAAGTGGTGCAAATAGCATTTTTGGACAGTTTTCGACCCACCCCAACCCCACCCCCCATTTACCCGCCATAAGAAACATCTCTCACGGAGGCGGATTACCCGCCCGCCGTGGCTCGCCCAGAATGTTAGGTCGCGGTCTATGGCTAGGTTGCACCCGCCAGGAGCCTCCACCATCGCATAGCCCGCCAGCGCCACTGTGGCGACTTTTTCGTCAGCGCCGGGAGACCTTCAGCGGGCTGCCCAATACTTGAAGGGCAGCGAACGCGCCGCACCCGTTGAGCGCGGTGTTGCGGGACGTAATAGCACTTTTTTTTTTTTACCTCGACGTGAAAATGAACACGTATTGCGAGAAGGCTATATGTTCGGTCTTCTGGGCAGCGTATAAAAAAATCCGAAACGCTATCGAAGGGCGAGAAGGTATATACTATAGACAGGCGCAACGTGAGCGCTCGTGTTATTGACCTTGGTCTTTTGAAATATCGGTAAACATTTGTAACTTTGTGTTGGGTGAAAGTACTGGGAATGGTCAGCTGCTGGATCAGGCGTGCTCCGCGTATGGTGTAATAGATGAAATCGAGAAAGCTGGCGCAGAAACCACCCGCCACCGCATTCCGCAAATGTGGATGAATACACCCGCTGCGAGTTCAACCGTTTCTTGTGTTAATTTGTTGCGCAATTTCTCGGCAACCAGTGCAAGAGCACTTTTGTTGTGCACAGTGATATTATTTGAGAACCCGGCCCTTCCCCAATTCAGCGGTTTGGTCTTGTGGGGCTATTGTTTAATTAAGTTTGCGTTGTTCATCCTCGCGTTTTCAAGCAGTTATACATGGGGTTTAAATAAACGGTTGGCGCCAGATGTGTCCACTCGCCGCCGTCAAGGGCACATAGCAAGCGCGAACAGGACAACGGGGCCGCTTTGCTTTTAATTAAGAAGTGTGAAATAACTTGGCCTCAAATATGTGCGAAGTATGTGATCCTTACGAAAATTGGGAAGGGAAAGTGATCAATTCTCTAGCGAAAGAAAAACAAACCTGCTGCTGTTATAATTACATATAATCGCTCAGTATATTAAAATTTATAAAAGCTAATAAAGTTAATGATGCTCGAAATAAGTTAGGCTTGTTGAACGTTCTTTTTTTTATGAACATTTATTGGGCCAAAAAAACCTTCAAATGTT